>JAHBMJ010001172.1:0-11516 GCA_018398765.1 Chromera velia | reverse complement strand
CCCCCCTCTCTCTCTCTCTGTGTGTGTGTGTGTGTGTGTGTGTGTGTGTGTGTCTGGTTTGTGCCGTCTTCGCTTTGGCGTTCTAGGTCTCTTCGTCTCTCGTTTTGCCCGTCTGCTGCATACTGGAAAGTAGAAAATCGGTAGAGCTCTCAGAAATGTTCGGAAGCCCTTCCGATCGATCCTCCGTTTTCATTCTTCGACTGCAGGAGACCAGCGTTCCTCGACGTTCGCATATCCGCTCCTCTGGACTCAATCGATGCTCTCGTCTTCCAAAACTGCTTCGCCTTCTCTATCACCATCAAGCAGTGCGTGTTCCGCCCAGGCACCGAGAAGGAAGAGAAACAGGAAGACACACAAAGCGTGAAGTCCACTGAAGCCAGATTGCGGTCTTCTGCAACACCTACGGAGCAGGAGAATGGGGAAGGAGACACGACGGCGAACAGGGATGTCTCTGAGTCCCTGCACCGTGCGCCCTTCTCGGCCACTCTGGCACCCCTCCAGAAGGCCTCGAGATGTTCAGAACGATGGAGAACGTTGTTGTCCAGACACACGCTCATGCAGATGGCGCACTGCGAGGCAGACGCACACCAGTGGCACGTCCTCCATGCGTCTCAGGTCGGTTCTCGGAACGGGGGCTTCCCTTTACGTGGAAACGCGCTTGATCTTGTTTGTGCTACCTTTTGTTCTGTTATTACCGAACTAACGAACGGCTTTTAGCTGCTTTTCTTGTGAACTTTTCAAAAATGGACGAGTCCTGACTGATTGAGTTCTTGAATGCGAGAGCAGAGACTTTGACTGAGGGGTGGGGTGAAAGTTTGTCGCATGGGTGTGTGACTAGGTGGGGCTGAAGACATCCTGTGTATTCGCGCCTCCGTATGATGGCATTCTTCCCCCATCTCTCGTTTCTCTCATGTACGCACAGACTCTGGTTTCTCTCAACACACTTCTACCCAAAGCTGTTCCATGGAGTAGGTTTGTGTAACGATGGATTCGTCCGTCTCTTCTTTCTTGAATTCGTCACTTTAGTATCAAGTGCAACTTTAAAATGTGACTGTCCACAACAATACACATACCCTCATGGCCTTTCAGTCATGTTCCTCTTTTCGCAGTGTGGATGCTTGCGTCGTCCTCGTTTTCTCTCGTACATACACACACACACACACACACATACAGACACATACATGTAGTCTCCCTGACTGTGTCCGCACCCTTCCTTTCTTTAATCTCTCTCTCTCTCTCTCTCTCTCTCTCTTCTGCAGCTCACCAATGGCAAAACGAAGGGGGACGTCTCTTTCCTCCGAATTTTCATTCTGCAACCCTCCCCCCTGTGGCCCCGCGTCTGTCTGATGAACTTTACGGCCTTTCGCCTCCCCAATCCGACCTCTGGCGTCTCTCTCCCTCTCCACCATCGGTCCCGTCGTCAACCCGCTTCTGTCACTTCCCCTGGCAGCGGTGGGGGTGCCCTTTCTCTTCCCCTCTCTGCACAGAGCGGGGGGGGATCAGGGGGTGAGCAGGAGAGGGTGACTTCTCTGAGTCAACAGAAGAGTCTGAAGGGAGGGGGGGAGATGGGAGGTGCTGCACAGCCGGGCTCTCTCGCTGCACTTCTTGCGCTTGCAGATGCAAATGCTCAACTCCTCACACTGCCCCCAACAGCCTCTCACGCACTACCGACCCCTAACTCTTTCCTCCTCCAACCGGAGACGTTCCGTAGTCGTCTCGCCTCTGTACATTCGTCTGCCTCCTCTCAACCTTATACCTTCGACCTCGAGACGCGTGCACGCATCTCGACGGCCTCATGGACACCAGATATTCCCGAAGAAAAGCCAAACGGACAGAGAGAGAGACGGCCGTCTCCACCCATCGAGACACTCCAGGATATAAGGTCCCTCCTGACTCCCTCAAGAAGACTGGCCCCGGAAGGCAAAAGTGCGGGGGACCAGCTAACCGCGAGTGTCGTTGACTTCCTTCCAGCGATCAGTGCAGGCCCCGGAGGTTTCCCTGAGCAGCACCGCCCCGCCTCCTCGCTGCTCTCTGTGGGTGGTGGGGGGAGCGGGAATGGTTCAGACCGTGATGGTGAAAGCTTACAGATACATCAGCCACAGCATCCTTTTTGCCTTATTACAGACGTTCGCGTTGTACCTGGGGAACTGTAGATATTCTCAGCTTGTAAAATCGAGTTTCAAAGCAAATTCAAACCTATAGATACCACATATTTTAATAACAACTTTATTAACAAGATTGATTGATTGATTGATATGTTCCGCCCTATTCAAAAGAAATTAACTATATATTACTATAACGCTAGCAATAACGATTTCATTGTATTCAGCTGCAATTTCAGCAGATTGTATTTCATTGTATTTTAATTATTTTTTAATTAATTTTTTTGTGCAGACTCATTACAGAGTGGAGACTGCATGCTACCAGGCTCCCCATGCATGCGTAAAAAAAAGAAAGAAATTCAAAGAATAAATTTAGGTCAACTTCAATTCTAGCTGATCAAATTAGTTTTTATATTTAAATTTTACTATTTTTTCAGCGTCCACTAGGTCATGATTTTGAACTTTGAACTTTGAACTTAAAATGTCTGCTTCAAAAAAAATAAATAAAAGTGCATCGGAAAATAAATCCTAATCTTAATCCTATGTATGGGATAGTATGTTTCATCTACATGCAGATGTCTGAGCGATCGACCTCTCGACTAGCTTCTCGACGGTGCAAGTCGAGGCCCGGCAATGGACTGCGGGACAACCTGGAATATAAATCCTATCCTATGGGAAGCCTAACTAGAAAATTTTAAAATGGTAAAGAGTACTAAAGACTGTATCTAATAATAAAAACTCTATAAAACTTTGTTAATATAGTGCACAATATGAAAACTTAAAAGTTTAATATCTTAGAGTGAACTATAGAGATTGAAAGTTTTTAGTTCTTTAAAAGGTTTTTTTGTTTTACAAATCACAAGGTGTCCACACACCCACTAGCACACCCATAAAATTTAATAAACTAGTTTAAAAAAGTTGCAACAAAGTGCGATAAGCGACATTTTTAATTTATTTAACGCTGTAATTTCGACTCCAACATCCTCCATTTCTACCAACCAGAATCCCTCCACCGGCTAGGCATCTTTTATTCGCTCTGTGTGTGTGTTTGTGTGTGTGTGTGTGTGTGTGTGAGAGAGAGAGAGAGAGAGAGAGAGAGAGTGTGTGTGTGTGACAGAGAGAGAGAGAGAGAGAGAGAGAGTGAGAAAGAGAGAAAGAGAGAGATAACAGACCGACCCTGAAATCCTCCGGCTGCCCATTTCCAGAAACACTGATAGCCGCCCCTCCCTCCTTTCCCCATCTCCTTTGTCGTCTTCCTCTCCGCCCTTCCCCTCACCCCCCCCTTGGCAGTGTTCAGAACTTTATACAACAATCAGGAAAAAATTAGAAACGCATTCAGCAAAGAGTGCAACCAGCTAGTGCGTCGGACTGCTACATGGACCGATGGAAAAGACATCATGCAGTTGGTTTGAGCACCGCTTGGGAACCTGCCTTGGAGGCGTGTAATGTGCCGCTCTTCATTCTGCGCAAACGTGAGTTGCTCTTACACTCTTTGCACGTAGAGCGTATTCTCCCATACTCGCAAATGGAGCTGCCCCCGCACTCTTTGCACCGAGAGCGTCTTCTCCCATGCTCGCAAATGGAGCTGCCCCCGCACTCTTTGCATTGAGAGCGTATTCTCCCATGCTCGCAAATGGAGCTGCCCCCGCACTCTTTGCACCGAGAGCGTTGTCTCCCGTGCTCGCAAATGGAGCTGCCCCCGCACTCTTTGCAATCAGAGCGTCTTCTCCTATGCTCGCAAATGGAGCTGCCCCCGCACTCTTTGCACCGAGAGCGTCTTCTCCCATGCTCGCAAATGGAGCTGCCCCCGCACTCTTTGCATTGAGAGCGTATTCTCCCATGCTGACACTTACTCTGCGTAAGAAGCGAGGATCACACAGAGAGCATTTGCGCGCGTCTCTTTGGTGAGGTACGCACAGCTTGTCTGCATTATTCAGCGGGTTTCTCCTTCTGTTGGGCGATTTTGACCCCGGGTCTCCCTCCTCCTCCCTGCACACACACCGGTGCTCAGATGAGACCCACATGCGTTCTGGGAATACGAATCTGGTTCGTGACTGATACAGAGCAGACGCGTGAGTTTCGCCTAGATCTTTCTAAAGTTCAAACACACAGAGTGAGAGAGAGTGCGAAGCACATAGCGGATGTACTTAGTCACCCGCACACAGAGGGGGAAAGAGAGAGAAGGGGAGGGGGGAAGGGAGGGAGAGATAACAGGGGAGAGAGAGGAGGAGGGGGGGGAGCAGGGAGAGGGAAAGCGAGAGAGAGCAGAAACCGTGATTGCGATGAGAACATTCGACTATGCTTTTCTGCAGGCGCCAATAGAAGAAAAGAACGATAGAAGAAAAGAAAGAACGGGAGATGGAGGACAAGAATTCTCACCCATGGTGTTTTCTCGTTGCATGGATGTGCATTCCCGCCTCCTTCTTGAAAAGTGCCCCGCAGTGGTTGCATCTCCACCGAGCGACCTCTCTGCCTCCCTCTTCCACAAGGACTTGCTCTCCGTCTCCCCTCCAGGATTTTCTCAACCCCCCTTCTCGTTCTTGCCCCTTCATAGCACCCTTCGCACTCGATCTCACCGGCACTTTCCCTCTCCGACTCGATTTCTTCTTCTCTTCTGTCTGGGCGGAGGAAGAGGGAGGAGAGCCAGAGGGGAGGTGCGGAGAGTGAGGAGAAGAGGCGACTGTCCCTTCTCGCTGTGACAGACTGTGCTTCGAGAGATGCTGCCAGAACGTGCACAGAGCGGCTGTCACGACTGGTTGAGGACACCGGAAGGGAACCGTCTCCCGGTGTCGAGAGGAACAGGAGACGCGCCTCTCGCCCCCCTCGGCGGAGACGGGCCCCTAACGACCTGCCGTGAGTGTACCGCAACCGCGACTTCATGCTGTCCCTCTGGCGGTCCTCGTAGAGCCGCTTCGACGCCAAAAAACCAAAGCCCCTCTCCTGCTTGCCAAGGAGGAAGGCACCACTCACTTGCCTTGCGGTGATGCCCACAAGCACCGAGCACAGAGAGACCCAAACGAAGGAGACGGACATGTAAGAAGGTTGCATGAGTGATCGGAAGAATATCGTAAAATGAGAAGGCCGTGATGGCCCAAGAGCCGCCTCCAGTTTCCGTCAGTCCTCTTCTCGAGAGAATACCTATAGACAGGTCTTGAAAGGATCTCTCGAGACTTAAGGAGGTAACAGACAGACAAGACAGATCGATCGACTGCGAAGGGAACGGAATGTCTGCACGTACGCAGCGTAGTGAAAAGTCAATCGAGGGTCTCGCCATAGATCGAGCTGCTGTTTGTGTCTCCGGCCATGTTGGACTAGCTCACACGATCGAGGTCTCACTTCTGATCACTTCTGACAGTACGTCACAATTAACATGTCACAACAGCTACATAGGCTCGAAAGTCACTCTTGAGCTCGGAACGGCTCCTTCTATCTGACGCAAGCACGCTTGCGAACGGCCGCGGAAATTAAGCTTTTCACGGGCGGCACTTGCCCGTGTCAGGCGCGGGACTTGTTATATCTTGTTATTCATTTCACGGGCGGCTCCGACTCGGGCGGGCCTAACATTGCAATCTGCATACGCATGAATACGTGCATCACTTCTGAAGGCCGTTACTACATGCTGTCTAAACCTGCCTGGGGCACCTAGGGTACCCCAGGCACGCTGGCGGGCCGCCTGGGGTGACCCCAGGTGGTTTTGCCTAAGTTTATATAGAGCTGCCTGGGGCGTTGCAGTTGTTAAGAGTTGCCTGGGGCGAAGGTCGGTGCCGAAGGCACTGACCTTGTCATCACAAACCACGGTGCACGTGCCCGACCAGGTTTGCACGAGGGACACGCCGATGCGACCTCACAATCTATACATACAATTACGTGCATGCCGTGCATCAAAGGTCCAACCGGGTCATGCAGACTAGCAGCAACTTTTTGTTTGGCAGTCGCGATCAGCGATAGATACCAGTGGATAGACATTAAGTTGACGGTTGCTTTTAACTTTCGTCTCTTCTCACTCTTGTCACTAAAGATGCACATCATTGTATATCCATTGATTAACTCACTGATTGATTTTACACCTAGTTTTCCCGCTTACTGACTGCACTGATTGATAATTCCGCACTCGGCCTTCCCGCTTGCTGACTACACTGATTAATAATTCTGTACTTAGCCTTCCCGCTTGCTGCCTGCTCAGCTAACTGCAATGCAGGCCGCAGTTGCATGAACAATCAAAATTACACTGACAATCAATCAAAATCAGAGGTGTTTCATATAGAGGACATAACAGAAGAACAGGCCGTAGCTGAAGAGAACCACCGCAGAACATTCAGACAGGTAATCGATGCCTGTGTCCCTCACCACCATGGTGAGGCAGAAGATTTCGAGCTTGTCTGGGAGGTGCCAATCCAAGTAAATAAAAAGTGACACATGTAACTTTGTATTGTTTATAAACTTATCGTAGAGTGGAAATTTACTCTGAAAAATTATTCAGAAAATTTGATTTAATTCTTTTCTATAAAATAATATCTAGAATTATATAAAAATTTTGATTTATTGATTCAATTTGAAGCATTGTAAATGAATCTTTAAAGTTGCGTTCAGATACTAAATCCTAGAATAAAGGTATTTTTAAATTTTTTTCAACGTTTTTCACACTATAGAGAGAATGCAGAAAGACCCCCTAACTGCCTGGGGTGCCGCAGGCGGTCCATAAGGACCGCCTGGGGAAGGTTATACATAAGACCCCAGGCGGCCCGTCAGGGCCACCTGGGGTCAGCGCAGGCAGTCATTCTGAAGGTTTAGACAGCATGGCCGTTAGCCACCGTTAGTACTGAAAATGTTGAAATACTGTGATAAAACCTTTTTTTTTACTATATATGAGGGGAACGGCAATCTCGAAGACAGACAGTAAACGAGTATTTTAGTTGAACATGATCAATTACAGCAATTAGCAACAATTCAGGCGGCGCTGGAGGCAGCAAACCGGCCCCCAGAGATGACAACGATCATGACGGACTCAGATGGAGACGGCATGGGTTGAGGTTCTTAGGCAGGCTTAGCATATGTATTTAAGAATAATTATTAACGACCGTAACATAAAATATAAATTTAAAAAAATAAGTAGAAGGCGCGGGCTTCTTGTATTATTTTCTATAGATCGACATTTAAACAAAACTATTGTAATTTTAAAAAAAATGTCCGGTACGCTAGGGTACACCAAAGTTGACCAAAGTATACTACCATCTTTGCTAGTAAGCAGATGGAAATTATGCAACAAGGCAGAGGAGATGCTGCGGTCATCACTGACATACGAAGCTAGAAAATTTCAAAGGAGTACCCTCAACTTATGGGCCTCAAGGCATCCCAACGACTCTCAAGTCACTGTCCCCTTAATTCGGTACTTTCGATTCGATCGATCACAGGGTTGCTTTTCAAACTCCACCCGGACTGGGTGGAAGAGAGAATTCACAAAGAGGTGAATTTCTGGGTCCCCTTCTGTTTTTTGGAGTTTGCGTGGGGCGCTCACAGACTGAGGACAGTTCTCCGCATACGGTCTGCGGAAGTGCCCCCCATCGCAGCGAGCATGTCCAAAATGGCTGCTACCAGCTCACTCTCCTTCACCTCTTTCTCCGCATCCTCCCCCCCTGCTGCCTCTCTCTCAGCATCGGAATGGAACAACCGACGCACCTTCACGGTTCCCTTCTGTACCTCCTCACCCCCCACCATCGCTAAAATCGGGATTTTCTGCTCACTCGCCAAGTCCATCTGGCGTTTCAAGTTCGCGTTTTTCTTGTACACAAACTCACACGCAATCCCCGCATCCCATAACATTCGAGTCAGGGCAAGGCGCTTTGCCTGCACCACCTCTTCACCCCCAATCCCACACACAAGAACATCCGTCGTGTTCTGTCGGACTGTGCTCATGGTACCCGACGCCGGTGCGGAGGCGGCAGCCCCCGTCTCCCCATCGGCACTCGGCGGTGCCACTGCAATCCCCAAACGTCTTTCTATGACTGCAAATACACGTTCCACACCGATGGACACACCAACTGCCGGGACATCCCTCGACGAAAAGCTGCCGACCAAACGATCATAGCGGCCGCCCGCAGCCACTGACCCGACCCCTGCGCCCAACACGACGGCCTCATAGATCACCCCTGTGTAGTAATCTAGACCTCTCGCAAGGGATAAGTCCAGAACGATCTTATCAGCCGCCCCCAAGTTTCGGAGATACATGTCGAGAGTCAACAAATCCTCACATGCATCCTCAAACATCTTTGCCAGCTCGGGCTTTCCCCCCCCAGTTGCAAGGCGCTGTTCTGTTTTCATTTTGGCCACAAGCCCTGCAGTGCCCCCACAGGCTTTGGAGGTAAGTGCCTCGTTGACAACGAATCCCCCAATCAGGTCGGCAGCCCCACCATCCAGACCCTTCACCTCCACCATCTCTCTGCAGAAACACACACACACACACACATCCACACGGACACACACACACGCGCATCCATACACACATCCACACGGACACGCACACTGAGGGGGGGAAAGCAAAACGGAGAGATGTATATACGCGCCCACACGCACACACGACGTACAATTCCACCCAGTCATACACACATAGATACGCGCATTTGTGCGCGCTGATGTACTCAAATACAATGAATGACTCATCGATATCTGGACAGAATTAGAAAGACCGGGTTTCTTTAATCTTTCTGGGTGACGTTCTGCCTGTCCGTAGAAGGGAGGCGCTCCTCCCAATCCTGTCCTCACCGATGCACACCCTCCGTTCTGTTCATACCACTTGGGATCTTCGTGCAGCTTTTCTGTCCGTCTGTGTTTTCATTATTAGAAATTCACTCACGGGCCTTTCTGTTTGATCTTTCACCATGCTCACTAAGGAGGCATGTCATTTCGAATGAACGGTTAAATGAATGAATACATGAATGGATGCATAGATACGAGCTGAGTGACTGAACGAATCAAACAATGAGTCAGCAGGCTGAACGATACACCAAATTCTTTATGCGTGAATGAACAAAAATGAGAACTCACTTCCGCACAGCCTCCCAGGGCTCCTTGTCCAGTTTATCGATGGCAGAGCAGATAGCTCGGAATTTCTCAGGAGGGACCCCGCATGAACCCATAAGGGCGTCGAGCAGCTTCCTGTGGTTCAGCTTCACCATGAACCCTCCACCCTCCCCCTCCCCTCCCAAGGGGAGACTCCCAAGGATCTCCACCAATACAGCAAGGATCTCTGCATGCGAAGAATAGGAGACGGGGGAGAAAGGAGGATTGAAATTATGGAAGCGGAACAATAACCGGACAAGCGAGAAGGCACACAAGCAAGGTATGAGGATGGGAACGAAGGACAGGCAGTAGAGGGAAAGGAGGAAGGACAGAAGAGACGAAAGCCCGGAAGAAAAAAAAGGGCCTGCGTGCTGACTGACCTGCATCTGGGAGCATCGGGTCGTACGACCCACAGATGTCGATGTCGCACTGGTAGAACTCTCGGAACCTCCCTCTGTTCATTTGGGGCTCGTCGCGTCGGTACACCTGCATGCATGCATGCACTCAGTCATCCACGCTTTCAATTGATCATTCGTGTACACCATCAACGCACGACAAGAAAGCTTATGATCGTCAAGACAAAAAGCAAAAGCTTTCAAAATGCACACACGCTCATACACAAACACGCCCGCGCGCACACACACGGGGAGAGGGAGAGGGAGAGGGAGAGAGGCATAGACAGAAACAGACATAGACGGCCAACGATCTACAGAGACCCCAACCGACTTACTGACTGACTGACCTTTCCGATGTGGAACCTCTTCAGTTTCTCCACTGCATTCGACCCACAGTACCTGGCCAGAGGGACCGTCAAGTCGTACCTGCAGTCAGCATGCAGTGGAGACGAGAACGTTCATGTGATGCGTGTGGGAAAAGAAGTGGAGGACAGATAGATAGGCAAACAGATAGATAGATTATACGTTTCTTCTTCTCCCTTCTTCTCAGACACAGACAGACAGACTATATGTTTCTTCTTCTCCCTTCTTTTCTTCATGAACACAACAGACAAAAAGAAAGAAAGAACATAGACAAAAGAACAGCACCAACAATCAAACAGCGTGGGCAGGGGGCCCGAAAGGTGAGAGTTAAGCGCCCCTTGCCTCTCCACCTCCCGACAGACTTTCACGTGATCACTGGTTTCACACGCTACTCCTCTGCTGCTTCCACTCAAGACAAGAAAGAGAAGAAAAGAAAACAAGGCAAGAAAAACCAACAAAAATTAAAAATGACAACAAAACGAAAAAAGAAAACTGCACGTGGGGACCGGCACCGTCATGTTCTTTAGACAGAGGTGGGGGGGTGGGGGGGCGTCCCTGCGGAGGGGGATTTCTTCTGATGTTGTGTCTTCGTATCTTGCGGGAGGACTCTTTCGGCGGTAACGAAACTCTCCAAAGTCCCATACCAAAGGAGCGACGGTGCTCAGTTGCTTGAACCTTCTCTAAAACCTCTTCTCTCTCCTCAGGACTCCTGCTCTGTCACAGACAGACAGACAGACAGACAGAGCTTGCTCTCTGTCTGTTGTGAGAGGGTGTCGATGGATGCTCATGCGTGTACGCGCGTGTGCGTGTAGGTTTGCGGGTGCGTCTGTTTTGTCAGTCAATCTGTTAGTATGCTGTCTTGTTTCGTGTTTTACCTGAGAGACAGGAGTTCCCCCCCCTGGTCCTTCAGGTCGTAGATCAACTTCTGGTCCTCTCCGTACTTTCCTGCACCCGCATGCATACGCACACACAAACATCACACCTGTTCTCATCGAAAGAGCAGGCAGAAACCAAAACAGATTCGCTCTTGCTGTATTCACGGTGTGTCGTCGCAGGACCCCCACAAGGTCCGAACTCGTGCAGCCCCCAGGAAGAGAAACGAAGCCTTAAAGGACGGATGAGGTCGACTCTCATCAAGAAACCACACGATTGGCAGACAGATCCACGCACCTACCAACCAACGCAGCAGAGTTTCTCTGAGTTCAAACACGGATCTATAAACCAACCAAGCAGAGTCTCTCTGAGTTCAAACACGGGTGTGTCGATCTGCACAGCGCCGTGGCGTTTGAACACGGACGTGATGGTCCTGAACACCTGCACACAGACACACACACACACACACACACACACACACACACACGCGCACACACACACACACACACACACACACACACGCGCACACACACACACACACACACACACACACGCGCGCACACACACACACACACACACACACACACACGCGCACACACACACACACACACACACACACACACGCGCACACACACACACACACACACACACACACACGCGCACACACACACACACACACACACACACACACGCGCACACACACACACACACACACACACACACACGC
>JAHBMJ010001171.1:0-34209 GCA_018398765.1 Chromera velia | reverse complement strand
TGGGGTGTTCCTTCCACTCTTTTTTCTGCCTTTCTTTCAGTTATGCCTTCCTTACAAGGCCCCTTCTCATCTTCGTGCACCATTACCCCTTTCATTTTCTCGTCTTCTTTTCAGGAATGCTGGCCGGCCCCTGCTGTCTTCTCCATTCTTCTCTCTCTCTGTCCGTGTGTGTACGTGTGTGTGTGTGTGTGTGTGTGTGTGTGTGCAGCTCCGACGCCCTGCTGTTCGACACCACGAGGCTGATGGGCATTCCCGTTTCCATACCTCAGATAGAAGACATTCTGCTGCTCTGCCGACAGGACAGCATCTCCCTGGACATCCTCATCCTCTCTCGCCCAAGTCTGTTGCCAGTGCAAAAGACATGGGGGGTATTCGAACGAAAGCTGAGGCAGAGGCAGAAGCCCTCTCTGAGCTCGACACCCTCTCAGAGGAAGAAGACTCGGAAGAAGAAGAGGACGAGTCGGACCCTCCGTCGACTTCGTCTTCGTCGTCTTCCACCGACTCGTCTGACTCGAAGTCGACCACCGACTCCAACAACAACAACGGCAAGACCGAGCACCACAATTACGTGAGTGTCGCATCGGGTGGAGACGGCAACGGTGACTCAGCGACAGATTCTTCTTCCAAGAAGAAGGGGGAGGACGAGGACGAGGACTCGGCGATAGACGACAGTGAGGAAGAGGAGGAAGAGGAAGAAGAAGAAGAGGAGGAAGGGGAAGAGGAGGAGGAAGAAGAGGAGGAAGAGGAAGAGGAGGAGACTCCGAGCACGACCTTGAAGAACGCTGCGATTGACACTTTGGGATTTAATTCCTCCGAGTGGGGCAAGAACCTCGAGGCTCTCTGGACGAACACACAGGAGGGAGCAGATTTGGCAGGGGAGATCCTCTGGAACGAAACCACGGAGTGAGTGAGTGAGTGAGTCAGTCGTTGCGTACATTATGTTGCGTCTTTTCGGCTGTATGTGTGTGTGTGTGTGTGTGTTTGCCTTCGTGTCTTGGTGTGAAGATGCTGGCAAACAGAGCATCTTCGCAGACTTTGCATGCGTGGGAGATAGAGGAGCGCTTCTAATAGGTTGTGTGAGCACCGTTTGTTTTTCTTCGGGAAAATGTTGTCTCCTTGCATCGGCCCCGTCTCTGTCTCAGTCAGAGGGCGATTTGGGGAGCAAATCAGAACGTATCCCGCCCCTCTTCTTTTCAATCTGTGAGGCTTCTTCCGGTCTTTGTCTCGTTCTCTATCTCTGTCTCTTGTGTATGTGAAAAGAAGAAGGGACGGAAAAAGAAAGAGATCTGATGTCTTTCTGCCCCCCCGTCTCTCTCTCTCTCTCTCTCTCTCTCTGCCTCTCTCTGTGTGTGTGTGTGTGTGTGTGCAGATACTTTGAGGAGATGTTCGAGCACTGGGAGACAGACCCGCTCGGTGCCGCCTTCAAGACCGCAGTGGATGCCGAGGGTTTCTTCTCAGGCACGATCGCGAGTGAGATGCTGGGTGAAGCCTCCAAGAAAGCCTTCGACAAGGTCAAGGGGAGGATCAACGACAAGGTCAAGGGCAGAGAGGCAGGGATGACCTACCGGATGCAGAAGATGAGGGACGAGGGATTTGAGGGGACGGACGAGGAGTTAGAGGAGACCGTCAGAGAGCAGATGGCGAGGGAGCAGGTCACAAAGAACAGAGAAAAGAGGGAATTGGATGAAGCGAAAAAGAAAGGAATGACGGTCAAAGAGCTTCGAAAAGAAAAGGCACGTGAATTGGGGATCACTGATGCTGCCTACATGGAGAAACTTGCCGAGGAAGATGATTTGGAGCATCAGAACAACGAGGATGATCTCCAGACGAAGAGAGATCAGGAGGAGGCAGAGAGAAATAAAAAGCACCAGGCCATCGATGACCGAGCAGCTGAGCTTCAGGAAAAGAATGGAATGACGGAGGAAGAAGCGCAGAGAGAGGCAGAGGCAGAAGACCAGCGAAGAGAGAAGGCAGGCGACGAGGCAGCAGCAAAGAGGCAGGCGGACATCTCCAAGATGACGCCTGAGGACAAGAAGAAAGCTGCTGCCGATGCTGGGTATCCGGATACTGAGCAAGGTCAGTCAGTCAGACAGTCAGCCAGGTCTTCCATTTGTCAATGCAGGTGCAGAGATCAGAAGGAGATAGAGAAATACAAAAGACCGATACATGAAAATTGCCGAATGTTGGAGAGAAACTGGTTCTCTTCAAAACAATATGGAATCCACACACAATGAATGTCACCCCTCTCTCTTGTTTCACAATCATGTTGGGCCTTTCCCAGTCAGTCAGTCTATCTGTATCTATTTTTCTCTCTCTCTCTGGTAGTCTTCACCACTGAGTCTCGCTCCACGGTATTTTTTCCACTACTTGCTGCAAACCATCTGTTCTGAACGGCCTCGACATTTCTTTTCCTGCCTGCCTGAATGCACGTATGCATGGACGAGAGAGGGTGCGTGCAGGTCTGAAGGATTGGGAGGAAAACGAGGCCCGGAAGGCCAAAGAGTCCGCCGAGCGGGAGCGCACGTTGATTGAGGAGAAGGCAGCTGCCCGAGCTAAGCGAGACGGCATCTCGAAAGACCAGGCCCTCAAGGAGATGCAGGAAGAGCAGAAGAAGTCAGACACAGAAATTAACAAGCAGAATGAGGAAAGGAAGAAAAATGGGCAGCCTGAGCTGACAGAAGATGAGAAGAAGAAAATTAGAGATGCGACTGAAGACGAAGCTTTGAAAGATAAACTCACAGCTGAGTCGGATAAGCATGTGAAGCAACAGGAGAAGGCAGACAAGCACAACGCCCAGCAGCAGAAGATGAGACTGGATGAGTATCAGCAGAAGGAGGCAGAGAGCAAAGGATGTGCAGCAGACGGACCGACCCCCCCGAAGCAGTGTCTGAGTGAAAAGAGGGCAGAAGAGTTCTCCCAGAAACATGCAGAGAGGAATGATCAGTACAAGAAAGAGAAGGACGATGCAGAAAGAAGAAAGGAAGAAGGCGATAGCGTCGCTGCAAAGGCCGATCAGGATGAGCAGACGGCGAGAAAGAATGCGCAGCTGGAGGAAGCGGAAAGACAGAAGGCAGAAACTGAGCAGGCAAACAAAGAGGTTGCCGAACAGGAGAGTAAGGAGAGTCAAAAGGAGGGAGAAAAGACAAGCGAAGCGGATCAGAAGAAGTCTGACTCGTCTGACCAGAATGAGAATGCAGACAAGGACGCGAATGACAAAGCTCAGGCTGACACAAAGAAGGCAGATCAGCAGGCAGAGAAAAAGAAGGAGGAGGAGAAGGAACAAAAGACTCAGCAGAGTCAAGCTTCGTATGCTTTCGAGGCATCTGTCGGCAAGGAAGATGACGACAAGAAAGACGACGCAGACAAAGACAAAGACGAGAATGAAGCTGACAAAGACAAGAAAGACGGAGGAGAGGATGACAAAGACAAGAAAGACAAGGGAGACACTGATAATGATAAGAAGGGAGACAGCGGTGGAGATGACAAAGACAAGAAGAAAGACACGAGCGGAGGGGATGATAGTAATAAGAAGACAGACAGCGGAGGGAGTGACAAAGACAAGTCCTCCAAAAGCAGTGGGGGTGGTGGTTCGGATTCTGACGGAAAGAAGAAGAGCTCCTCCAGTTCGAGTGCTTCAAGCTCATCATCGGGTGGCAGCAAGAAGAACGAAAAGTCCGATCGGAAACGCGCGAATTCTCAACCCGGGTCAGTCAGTCAGTTGCTGTCGCTCTTATGCATCATGTAGTGCTGACAGCCTGCCTGAGTACAGGCAGGATGCGTGCAGCTAGGGTGCATTCTTTCACATTCGATTCACCTTTTTTGTGCTTCTGCCTCTTCCTACAATTTCTTCCCTCTCTCAGTGGACTAGAAGATGAGCAAGAGGGGTACGAAGTGAAGTGAAAAAGAGAGCAACGCAGAGAGAGTGAGGGCTTGTGTGTGAGTGTGTGTGTGCAGATACATGCGTGACACTGTCTCCTCGAAGGCGAAGAGGAAGGACAGTGCCTCTTCAGGCGGCAGTAGCAGCAAGTCCGGGAACTCAAAGAAGAAGGGCTCCAAGTCCAGAGGGGGAAAGTCGGCCTCCAAGTCGGCAGGGAAGAAGTCGCGTCCCAAATCTGGAAAGTCATCGGGCGGCTCCTGCAAGAGGAAAAAGCTCATGTCAGTCAGCCAATCAGCCGGCATGCGTGTATGTGTGTGTGTGTGTGTGTGTGTGTGTGTGTGTGTGCATATTTCTGTGGCGGGAGTTAGAGGCTTTGCGGAGAAAAGCATCTGGACGTCAGACAGATACAGACAGGCACGTCGCGGTGTCTCTTTGTCGCACGCTCGCTGGTGCAGCTGTGTTTGCATGCATGCAGGTTTGCGTGCAGGTCGAGGTCTCCTCTCCTTTCCCAACATTCCTGCTTCTGTAACTTTTCTGCGATTCGCTCATTTCTGATCCTTGTATCCTGTTTCCTTCCTGTGTGTCTGGTAAATCTCTTCCCCTGTCTGTGTGTGTAAATCTGCAGTCAGACGCGCAGTTCCATCGACAGGGCGCGTCACCCGTCGTTCCTCCAATTCGCAAACCTTTGTTAGAGTGAGTGAGTGAGTGAAGGAGTGAGGGTGAAGTGAAAGCAGGAGAGACGGGGAGAGAGAAAAGAGAACGAATGCACGGGGTGTTGGTTCGCTCACTGTTTGGACGGGTCCGTGGGTGGGTTGGTGGGTGTGGGGTGGGGAAAAAGGAAACACACAATCAATCAATCAATCAATGAGTCCCGTTCGACTTGCGGCGAGAGAGTGGAGGCGGTTCTCTTTGTCTGTCTTTTCTTTTTTTCGTTCTTTCTCTTCTGGAAACGGCTGGCAGGCCGAAAAGAAGGTCCGAAGAAGAAAGACCTTTTTTTTTCTTCGGAAATGGGAAGGGGCTGTGACTGAGTCACATACAAATTGCATGCAGGGGTGGGGGGGGGAGAGGGGGGGGTTCATTTGTCCGTTCATTGCCATGGGCCGTCTGTCTTTGATACAGCGGCTCCTTCCACACGAACGATCATATGCACACACCAAACACGCATACACGAAAGAGAGCTAGATGTTCCACTACAGCTGCTGGCAAAATCGCCAGTCGTTTTTGTTCTCCCTCTTCTCTCCTTCTATTGTGTCTTGTCCGCAGTCGATTTATCCGTGCATGCTGCTGGCGGCTGGCTCTTTCCATCCATTCTTCGTTCGTCTGTTCCGCCTCCATTCCTCTCACTCACACTTTTCGAAAAGGTTCGACCCGGTAGGCCCTCATTTGGGCATTTCCTTCCGCTGTACGGCCACCATTTTTCCTTCCGCTCCGCTGCCAGCTGCATCCAGGCACCACTCGCGTCGATATGCATGAACACATATGGGGTAAATGAAGACAGTACCAAACACGAAAGAGGCGCATGAATGAAACATTATGGATGGATGCATCAACCGGAGGATCGATCACCGCAGTGCCTTCTACTGATCCATCGCTAAGCGTCAATCAGACGGAGAGTGAGGAAATGAGGCAGGTTCATCGCAGGCCTGCAAGCAACAAAGGGCACGCAGTCATACACATTCCGATCGTCTGTATGCCTCGTTTGTTCAAAAAGTGTTTGCTTTTTCGTTTTTGCAAAGTTTGTGTTCTGCCCGACCGACCCAAGTGGGTTCACCTGCATGAGCGGGAGAAGGGGAGGGGGGGGTATAGAGACAGGGGTTGGCATTCCAACGGCCTGACAGTGAATGCCGTCGAACTCACCGATGCCCAGGCAGGCAGGGCGGGGAGGGGGGGGGCTCGATGGATCAATCGAGCGGTTGATCGATGGTAATGATGGCCGGGGGAGTCTCTCTGGATGGACTCCAGAAGCGACTCAGCACTGGAAGACTCGAAGGAATGCATATGAGAAACTCGTGACGACCGATCTCTGTCGTGTATGTAGCTGCGGAACTGATGGACGTTCGTATTCCTTCTTCTGTCCTCATTTGCTTGGCCGTGTCTTGTTCTCTCTCTCGCTCTTCGATTGAGGTGCTCTTTCGCATCGCCGTGAATGCACGTGACGCCTGAACCGACTGACCGAAAGAAAGAGCGACTGATCACGTGGCCGCATAAAATGAGAAAGGACAGGAACAGAATGGAAGCGACAGATGTAGGTGACTTTTTGTCACCAGAGGGACTCCTCAGCCGCAGTGTTTGGGTCGGCAAGAGTTCATGCATTTCTTATATCAGGATGCTGTTCTAATTAATCACATCAATCCGTCGCACGGAATGATTCACGAACACTGAATACTCCAAACACTACTTAGCTGATCGATTTCTCGCCAGCGTATTATTATTAGTCAACATAGATGATAAGATGATTGATAATCTGAAAATTAGTAGTATAATAAATTATTTAAATAGTGTGGTTTAATTAGAGTATGATAGTTATGATCATGCATGAGATAATAATTTTTATATTAAATTTTATATTATATATAGCTAGAGATTTTTAAATAAATCATTTTTTATGATTGTGCTAGTAACTGTGTACACAATCCATTATACTACACCAGACTATGGCTGTAGACCAGGCTCTAGGCCATGCAGGCTATAAGATTTTTATGTTATTTTTATGTTATTTTTCTATCATTTTTTCAACAAAATTGACAATAATTAAATCTCTAGTTAACTCTATAGACTTAAATCCTTCTAGGATGGGATATGTAACACCATATTATGATTCATATATCCTAGGACATATCTGATATTATGTCGATCAAGTTTGGATCAACCCCTGGAGTTACCCCCCTGACAATAAGCTACGCTTGATTGGAAGCTGCCAAAGATAGTCCTAAAGATGGTCTTAGTCTTGATTGAAGGCAGCTGGAGGTCGCCGAAGAAAATCATATGTCTTGAATGAAAGCCGCCGAAGGCGGGCATTGACGAGAGACTGAAGGCCATGCCAAAGATGAATGTATATCAAATTTATGTAAGAGAGTCAATGTCAAAAAGATGTATGCCCATGTACACCGTTGTCATGTAATCTTATCATGCAAATCGATTGATGGTTGCCCACAAATCTAAAAGCAATGCTAGAAGCAACCCAATCTAAAAAAATTGCATCGTCCTTGCAGAGTAAGCATGCGAAGAGATCTATAGTTCAGTACTAAGCGTTATCAGTTGAGTGCCGAAGATGGCCTTAGTGTTGATCGAAAGTGGCCGTAGACCGCTAAAGATAGCAGTATTTTGATCGATTCTGAAAAGTTCATACTAACTTTATAGCTTATAGTGTCAGGGAGGTATGTCGATCAGATAGGATAGGATAGGATAAATATCACGGTCTAGAAGATTGACCTCCTGCCCTAATCCTGAGCGTTCAACATGCAAGATAATGACAGATATGTCTGATATGACAGGACTCAGAACATGCATTTATATAATTTAACTTATTTAAGCACATAATAATTAATATTTATCATAATTAAGTTTTTATTGAGATGTACACTGTTCTGCACAAAATACTAGGCAAAATAAAATGATTATATTACTTAACAGAATTAATCGTTACAGGTTACAAATGGGTTACAACATCTTTTTTTAATATATATATCGCCGTTTTATTTCGTGGTATTTCATGTTCTTGTATTGTGCTGTACAAGCAGTCAGTGCTGTTAAAAAATGACACGTCGATCAATTATGAGCTTAAAGTCTGGTGTAAGCTACGCATAACTTTTGAACAAATATTCAACTTTAAGAAAACGAATCGGCCGTTTGCAAAATCATACAGATCTACTGGAATTTTCCATGAAGGACTGACCCCGTTGGAAAAGCTGTCCGCAGCTACTTTTCATTAAAGTACAAATTTTAACTTCTCTCAGTGACGATTCAGTTCGTACAGCCAGCTGCACAGAAACAGGCAGACAGACTCGCACCTTCGGTGCCAAATAGTGCAACAGTTCCTCCCAATTTTGAGTTCCAAAAGTTGTATCTTCCACTTGCGAGCCCTCACATCAAACCTGAGTGCATGCCCCACTCACCTTCGTCCCGTGTTTCCGTTCTTTCAAGTCGCGACATGAGCTGTATCGAGAGGTCTTCGCACCCAGAACATTCAATGACGACCACTCTGTGTTCAGAACCTCTTGACGGCGGTGACTAAGTGAGGACCGGGTAGGAGGAGGATGGGGAATGCAAGACGGCATGATGCAAAAAGCACGTCTTCAGTTAATTTCTCTCCACCCGCATCGTGTATGTCCCTCTCTGTGCGTTCTCACCTCAAAATCCTCCCAAGCGCGCGGTTGCAGTGAGTTGATGTACACGAGGGGAGGAGGCGAAAAGAGGGCGTTCTGAGAGGCTTCCACTGTTGGCAGCTGCCATTCCATCTGCTCTTCTGTTGGCCTTCACGTGGTTGCCGCCCGCGCGTGCAGCAGCAATCGCTTCCTCCATCCCCTGCGCACTCACTCCACGAAGGGACAAGCGGAAAGGAACACAGGAAGATGACATCGTATTCGAGAAACGAGCATACCGGCTCTGAAAGTGCATCGTACATATGCACGAAAGCAAGGGTACGAGAAAGCCCGATTGCTCTTTCCCACTGTATTTTGCGAAACAAGGCTTGCGTACTAAGCATACGAGTGTATGCGTGGTTGTGTCACGTAGAACATGCAATCGCACAGATAGACGAAGACTGTTTGTCAGACGTAAGGAAGAGGAAGTACAGTAACGGAGTTGTGAGAAGCACGCGATCTAACTGCAGGATCACAAAGAAGAATTTCTCTCGCATCCTTGAACTGTTTTGACTGACCTTTTTCAACACGTCAACACATGGCTGGTCGCTTACACTCCGTCCGAATGGGCGCATGGAGAGGTGTCGAGAGGGAGCCCAGCCGCTTCGAAGAGCCCCTCGCCCCCTCGGAGTGGGTGCAAGAGAGAGAGTACCTCCCCGTTGCGGGCATGGACGTGACATCGCGATGTGACCTGCCTTGGCAGGTGCCACGCGTTGAATTGATGTTGGCTCAGCCCGCGGCCAAGCGGGGCTCTGCTCCTCCTGCAAGCGTCGGCTGTGAAGGGCTAGAGAACGCAGAACAACACCGAGAGGAGAGGTGACCGTGTGGGATGGGGATGAGCATCTGTCTTGCAAGTCTCTGACAGGATATGCAGCCATTGGTGTGGCTGCCGCGAGTGCGTGTTGGAACTCTTGATCCATGTCTGCAGCAGAGAGCCTGGGAGGGAGGATTAGGGGGGGGGCTTTGAGGATTGAAGTGATGTCTAGGTTGGTGTCCCTTGGGTTTCCTTCTCCTCCTTCTGTTCGAGAATGCAGAACCCTGCCTCCATCTGCTTCTGTCCTATTGACAGCCGAACAGATGGGCGTGTGGGTGTTTCGGGCCGTCATGACGAGGGCGTGGTAGGGCGCACAGGTGTGCACAGACTGGCGCGCAGAATTTAGGGGCGACCTTGGCCGTGATGAGATCAACTCTTCATTCTCATCCCTGGAGTCCTCTGCAATGAGAGCGTGTCTGACAAGAGGGCCTGCGTCCTGCCATGAGAAAACTTCTCGCGAAGTCTCCTGGATGTTGTTGGCAACAAGAGCCCTGCAAGAACGAGAGAGAAGGGAGGGACCATTCATCATCAAATCAAAAGAAGGTGGAAAGGAAGACGCAACAGCCTTCTCTTCCTTCATTTCTGCACTTTGTCTGTCAGCCGACCGCAAGGGCCGTCCATCCACGCATGACTTAATTCTGTCTGTGTGACTCTGACTGACCTGATTGCATTGGACGTTCCCTTCACAATGGCCTCCCTTGAGGTTGCCTCTGCCTCCCCTGATGAGTGCCAGAGAAGGTCAGAGCAGATCATTCTGTCCCTTCTGGAATCAAATCCTCGGCCTGCGCTCTTTGGCACCCAGTGCTTGGCACGAGAGAGGGCACGGACAGAGGACTCGGGGGCTTTCGGGGACAGCGCACAGGTGTTCGTGGCACTGACGTGGACCCCTCTTGCCTTCCGGGCTCTTCTACAAGGGGGCGCGGTCTTGGGGGGTTGCACTCGAAGGCGGAAGGGGGGCAGATGTTGCTCTTGGGTTCTGTCTGCATGGAAAAGATCGGTTGGTTCCCTTTCGGGAGACTCGTGAAGCGGGCGAGGGTTCTGTGGAGGGGATGGCGGAAGGGATGCAGGGGGGGAGTTGGATGGGGCAAAGGACTGCATGCCGGGGGCCTGGTGGGGGGGGGACTTTGTCTCATGGTCTTGACTTTCTGGAAGGGTGACAATTTCATTTGGCTTCGTATAGGCAGGAATGATATGTGTGGGTGTTGCAGAGGTGTGAGCAGCTGAGGTTGGTGCGTGAGAGTGTGACTGTACAGGGTTGGGGGAGGGATGTGCAGTGGAATGGGGAATAGGGGAGGGGGGGTAATGTGGAGAGAAGGGGGAAGGAGATGTAGGCAGAGGTGCAGATGGAGGGCGGGGGGAAAAGGGGGATGAAGGCGGGCTCCTTTTGGGGGACGGGAGAGGGAGGCTGCGGGACGTTTGGGGGTTCTCAAAAGAGAGGCCACTGCTTCTTCCTGGGTGTTGGTGTCGGTAGCCGTGTCCTCCTCTCTGAATCGTCGGAATTGACACAGCACCACCTCCTCGAGACGGCACAAAAGAGATATGGGAGGGGTCTTGTGGGCGATCGGGAGCTCTCCGACATTTCCATTTGCCTCCCTGCATGCAAACATTCATGCGAGCAAGGACAGGAAGGAACACAAACTTCCATTCATAAACAGACTCAGAAGAGTAGCGTCCGTTCAACCGTCTGCATTGGGACCTGATTGACTTTTTTGGACACCGGAGGATGGCCTATCTGGTCCCTTTTGCATCTCTTCTTTTCGAACGAACTCTGCGACCGAAAGAAAATGCAAGGGACTCAAAACAAGGTCAGACATTGGGAGTAAAATTGCATTGCTGCTTCAACATTCAAAAAAAGACATCCCAATTGACGTGCAGAGAGAGACAGACGGACAGACCTGTTGAAGAGAAAAGAAAACCTCCACTCCCTCGAACCCATTCGATTGGTTCTGCTGTTGCATCTGCTGTTGTGCCACTGGTCCGCCTGTGTCCCTTGACGATGTAGCAGTTGCAGCTGCGAATGGCCTCGGCGGACTTCCACCCAAACTTGTTGCAGAGGCCTCAGTGCGACAGTTTCCCCCTGCAAGAACGAGAGAGTCCCTGTGACAGTCGTGGCGTCCCCTCATACTTGTCGTCCAGTTGGCTCTGGATGCTCTGGAGTGGCGACCGCACATCACACAGTCACTTTCTTCTTCACCGGAATCAGAGGATGTTGATAGGTTTCCCTCGCCCCCTACTCTCCTTCGGTGCCTCTCTAAAATCCCAGCACGCACACCCTTTCCAGGAGTGGCTGCCGCCTCTCGCAGGGGGAAGGGTTGAAAAAGGGGAGCGGGTCTTCTCGATCCTGTTGCCGGGGCCCTTGGTGGGCCCTGTGGACATCGTCTGATCACGGTCACATGGTCGTAGCGGCTCTCTGTACCAAATGCCTCTACTACCTGTGATCGAGTAGCGAGGTCACCTCCTTCTGCTCTTCTGCTGTGGCACAGACTGCTGCCCCCCTTTGTGCCCTCACCTGCAAGTAAGGAGACAGATTGCGAACAAGAAGGAGCCCCGGCAGACGTCCCTGCACCTCCTCCTTCAGTCTCAGCGCGGAAATTTCCTACCCCAACATCCGCTGTCTCTCTCACTCCCATTTCTGGTGCCTCGGACTGATCCCTTGTCTCTTGCGGTTTCCCTTCTCCCTCCTCTCCCCCACTTCCACTGAGGTCTCCCAAAGAATCGGCTGCTGCTTCTCTTTCCTCAGACTCAAAGTTATTCCCATCATACTGCACTTGTCCTTGCCCCGCTTTTTCCGCTCTGCGTGCAACCCTGTCTAGCGCCAATTGCGCCGGGCTCTTCCTGTACAGGGAAAGGAGATTTGAGGGCGAATGCCCCTGCGGCCCCTGCCCCTGCTGCAGAGGGGTGACGCATGGGTGGGGGGAACAATGGAATGGCCCTCGTGTTGGAAAGACCCCAATGGCGCTGTGGGCACGTGAATGGTACACCCCCCCATCGGGGGACGCCAGACCTTCTTCAGGTAGGCCCAGGAAAACCCCCCTTCCACCTCTGTGCCCCTGTCCAGATCCATCCTGACCCAGCCCTTTCGCACTTACCCCCCCTAAACCTCTAGATTGCCCCGGTTGCGTACGGGGCCGTTCGGACCCAACGGCCCCTGCCGGTGCCCTGCCGGGACCCCTGTTCCGCATATACGCGTATTTACCGAATGCGGAGGTGAGCATAGACACGAGGGTCGTGCTACGAACACCTGCCGAGTCCCCCCTGAGTCCCTGCCACCGACTGAGTCTGCCCCCCCTGAGTTCGGAATCAGGAGACCAAGGAGGCCTGGGGCTGCAGGTAGAACTGGACCTAGCGTTCAGTTCTAGTACAGATTCTGTCGGGGGGGCCCTAGTTGACGCTCCACCAGTCCCCCTCAGCCCCTCCGCACCCCTCTGGCCCCCACAAGAACCTCTCGAGGGCCCCACTTCCCTTTCCCTCGCGTCAGCAGAGGGAGAGGGAGATTTGTGTCGTCTGAAAACTCCGCGCACTCGAAACACGCGGTGCCGACTGCATGATCCACCTTCGGTCTGGGGCCGGGGGTCGAAACAGATCTGTTGCTGCACAGGCTGCAACATTGGGTGGAGGTGTGAGGAGGCTGCAGACGGACGAGAATGATGGTGTGTGCGGGGTCTGTCTACTAGGGCGTCTCCGTGTCTGTCTCCCCCCCCGACCGTTCTCTGGGAAGCACATGGCACGGGTGTGGGCCCGCCCTCAGCAGATGACGCACTTCGAGATGGAAGAGGGTGGGAGGTGGGTCGGAAGGGGGTGGCTCTTCCTGTGGCAGCTCCAGGAGGAGGGGAGGCCCTCTCGAAGACGGAAATGGGCCTTGGGGAGACAACGGAAAAGGAGACACGGACATCCGCAGACGGAGAACGGCGTGCGTCAAGTTTGTCTGTTCCCCTGAAAATGGACGGGGAGTCTGCACCCTCGCCTGCAGGGATCAAAGAAGTGCACAAAAGGAAGATAATAAGAGTGCGTGTACATGCATGAAGCGAGTGATGGACGTCGGCTGCAGAAGAAGAAGCAGGCAGAAAAACATGTCTAAGAAACCTGCTGACAGCAAAAAAGCAAACATTCACTTATCTGCATGTCGGCTTACTTACTTTTTTCTCCAAGCAAAGCAGTTCCCCCTGCCCGAGCTCTTGAGCCCTCGGCCTCCAGCTCTTTGAGTATTGCAGTTCCATAGGAGACTGTTGAGGGGGAGAGTCGAACTAGAGAACGGAGAAGATGAAGAGGGTAGGAAAGATTTGGGGGAGGACACGGTAGTCCCGTCTCTCTGTGCCAAAGTCCCCAAAGTTTCTCTCGCGTCTCCTCTTCAAGAGAAGCGACCACCTGCACGCTCTCTCTGCAGAGCCGATTGCAACAATTTGCTACCACACCTGCAGCCACGTCAAAGTGCAGCCGCACCCCCCTCGTATCTCCGCAACAGAGAGCGCGTAAAGGCGCCCCTCCACGGAGATACACATGCGCTTCATATCTTGGATATCGAATCCAATTGTTCATCTCTTCCGGTAGAGGTTGAGATGCTCTTCGAAGAGGCGGGGCTGCAAGAGCAGGGATGGACGCAGACACGTCCACGGCAATCGATTTCCGACCCGTACCCGCACCTCTCCCGGCCATTCCCACCACAAAAAGTGTGCGTGCCAGAGTCTCGACCAAGGCACTTACAGATGGAGTTGGGAAGTTATTCTTTTGCGTCTGCATTTGTACAAAACGTTCCCACTGTTCCTTCGATCCCTCGATTCCCCTAGGCGTCCCCGACCGGCTTCCATCTGCATCCTTTTGTGTGCTCTGCGTAGGTTGGTTGGGGGGTCCCAGACAGTACATACTGGCTGTGCATGAAGATGTTGGCAGGGGGGGGGCGAGAGTGGGGGGAATTTGTGCGTTTTGTCGAAGACGGATCGCGAGAGACGCCCCATGTGATCCCTCGTTTGCCTGTGAAGGGGATACAGTCTCCCATGGCAGCGTTAAGGATGTTGTGGGGAAAGCTCTGTGTGCGAACAAGAGCGATTGCGTTCCGAAAGAGGCGGAGTGATGCGTTGGAATGGTGGGGGATTGGGGGGTCATGCGAGGCCAACGGATGTATCGAGGGCTTTCTACTCGAGATCGGAATTCTCGTAGTTTGTGTCTATTTGATAGGAGGACTTCCCTCTCTACAGGAGACACACAGAGGGGGGGGAGAGAGTTCAACCAAGGAGGGTCACTTCGATGAGGGGGTGGGGCTGACTGGGGTCGCTTTCTTGAGGGGATGGGGGAGAGGAGCCTCCGAGGCCGACAAGGTGCCATCAGCTCGGCTATCTGGGGGTCGACACACCGGCCAGTCGGCGTTTGCCTTCCTAAAATTTCTGCCGCCCAGCTTTCTAATTCCTCCACTAAAGTCTCTAGCGCAAGGGGGGCAGGGGGAGCTGTTGGATCCCCCCCCCTCGGGGAGATTTCTTCGTCTTCTCCTTCTCTTTGTTTCTCTTTCTTTGAGCTGCATGGGGATGCAGATTTCCTCCTCCTGTGTTCTTTCAGACCCCCTTCTTGAGGGGGAATCGCTCTCCCTCTGTAGTTGAGAGAGGTGAGTCCGAAGACTGGAGGCTGGACGGAGATTCTTTCGCGCGCTCTGCGCCCATTTAAACTTGAAAGTGAGCCCCTGCCTGTGCTCTTGCAGGAGGAAGAAGAGGGTGTCGAGGAGGATGGCCTGTCTCGACGATCCATCTCTTCCTCTTCATCACTGAGAAAATCATCTGCATCCCCTGAAACACCCCACTCCCCTCCGAGTGTGTTTTCTCTCTCGAGGGCATGCAGCTTCTTGCTCAGCTCCTCCACCTCTCTCTGCCTCCAGAGACCCAAAAGAGAGGGCTGCAAGATAGATAGATGGATCAAGAAAGAAAAAAGAGGGGGTTGCAAAATCAAAAGAGAAGGAAGGGGAGGGTAGGAGGGAGAGAGGAAAATGTCACACGCGTCAATGAGGTTCGCGTTCACACTTTCGGGGGCAAGATGTAAGGGGGGTTAAAGACAAGATCCTACATACACATGATGGGGGGGGGGAAACAAGAGCCTTATTCCTTATAGAGTGTTCTGAAGCACATTTGAAAAGAGAGAGCATATGATGATTAGGGCTAAACCCGAGGCCTTGTGTGTGATAGCTTCCAAGCACACTGTAGGCAAGGAAGAATCCACCGGGGCGGGAGGGCAGCCAGGTGGAAGTAGCGCGCAGGTGACTGATTGAATGCCTGCCCGCATGCCGCTGATGAAAAAACGCATAAAGGAATGTGCGCTGAAGCATGCCGCGGGAGAAAACTTTACGAAGATGCACCGGTAGTTGTGGTCTGTCTGCTCATCTGTCTACGTGTTCACATGCTGCACTTTGCATATTCACTTACAGGAGGCAGGCAGGAAGGCGAATGGACGTCTCCCTGCAAATCTCTGTGACACCGTCCTCCCATTCCGTCTACCCCCGAGTTTTTTATGTACACGTCTCGCCTGCCCGCTGAGTTGCTTCTGTATTCCAACCCCGTTTCTCCAGTCCCGTACGTTTGTGTGTCTTTAAAGACGACTTTTCTTTCTTTCTCTCTCCCACCACAGCGAGTACTGGGTCTCTGTTCACCTGGCTGGTAGGATTTCTGTGGATTGGACGGGACTCCATTGGGTGTGGGGGGTTTCTTTGACTGCTGACGCTCCTGTGGGGACGTCACAGTCACCTTCGACCAGGAGAGGCGAAGATGCTCCAGCAAAGTGGTGCGCTGAATTGCGACACTGTCAGGGCAAGCAATGCTGCTGGATCTGTCTGGGGGAGGGAAGGGGTTTGCATCCGGTGGAGCCTCCGTGACGGTGATGTGAACCTCCCCGCTCCCGGGGGGCCTGCTTTTTTCTCGTTCCTCTTTCATCCCGGCTGCCGCTACTTCACATTGTTTTCGCACACTGGCTGTTTCATATTATTTCTAGACTGCAAAGCTCGATCAAAAGTAAAAGATTGAGAGTTCACGTACTGCATCCCGTTCGGATCATATATATGCTGCAATAATTTATGCATGCATGATCCATATTGCATGCGATAAATTTAATTAATTCTTTCGTGCGTGACATGCAGTCCGGCGCGCGTTCACTCGATTGCGCGCGCGCTTTTGAAGGTGCATGCTCATGCATGCACAAAAAGAAAATTATAAGGCTGCATGCATGCATGACGCGATCGAGGGCCGCGCGCGGATGCACGCATGCATGCATGCAACGCGAATCCCGCCCACAATATTTTCTGCATGTTTTGCATGCATCATGCATATATATATATCATGCATGCAGTGCATGCATGCTGTATTGGGCCTAACACACACACATATATATATATATATATATATGTCCAAATCCATTGTGTAGACGGTGTGATTCAACCTGCTGTTTCTCTCTGAATCATTCATGCAGATTCAGCGGCCAGCAGCTTCAACGTCTTCGAACGACTTTGTCGATAGATCGCAGTAGAGGCCTCTTCTCTGGAGGGTGGACAACACATGCAGTGGCACGCAACTACATTTTCATTGACGCGCGCACAAGTCTGCAGTGTTGTTTCACAATTCCCTTCGAATGCAAACCCCTAAAAAGCACCGCTGGCAGTCTGCGCGCCTCAAGCAGCTTGACCACAAGCGTTGCGTTTCGTCTACCGAAGCTAGCTCCGCTGGAAGCGGATGTCAATTTCTGGAGGCTGTCAGACAACGCAAGCAACACATCGCAAACAGACAAGTATTGGGCGTTTTTGCTTCTCGCGTTCACAAGACGCTGCCGTTTGCCGACCCTGAAGAAGTGTCTTTGACCTGGCTGGGCATTCCTCTGACAATCGAGCAGAGACGCGACTTCTACAGAATTCAGCAGGATCTACTGAGAGAGGACTTGGAGGTATTTGAACTCTCAGAAGAAAACCCGGCGAGAAAACCGTGGGTGCACCTCGGAATCAGAGAGACACAGTATGGAGTCCGCCTTCGTCATGGTGCAACAAGAATAGAAGGGGTCGGTCAGCGCAGCACCTCCTTTCTGGCTCTTGTTCGGCTTTCCTGTCAGATGTGTGACTTTCCTCAAATTCAGTGTTTCATGCATGAATGGTGTCGGTTCATTCGAACTATTTATTGGCTTTCAATCATCGGGTCGCAGGGTCCCCACATCCTGGCGGTCTACAACGGTGCGGTGCTACACGAATCGGAGGCCGCTCTTCCAGGGGGCTTCGACAACTCTGGAGAATTTCAAATTCCGGCAGGGGTGCGTCCGTGTGTTGATTTCCGCGTGACAGTTTGGTGGTGATTCGATGACCAAGATTGATTTTGACTGCAGTACTTATGCGGTCTGAGTGCATTTCTCTGCTGATTGTCTGTGATGAAATCGAATGACGGGTCGCATTTTCAGTTTCAGCTGTTTTGAAGTGCTTTGCTCACTCTACCTTCTCTTTCTCTGCAGCCTCCTGGCATGACATGATTTCCTTTTATTATACGCCCTGCTCGGAAGATTCGTATCTGACCGCTCTGCAAATTCAAAGTGAAGCTTTCAGTTTACTTGACAACGAATGGCCTTCAGCGTCCTCCCATCTCAAATTGTTGTCAGGCAGGAAGAGTCAGACCCATTGCTTCCCTCATGTCCGCTCTCTGATAAAAATCAGTCCGATGATGGGCGGCTGCTGTCCCTCTGTAGCTCCGCGAGGGAGGAAGGCCTCCCTGGACTGATCGACTGTCACTTTCCTTCCGTGTGTTCCTTCTTCCCTCTTTCTTTCGCCGATCGTTGGGGACCCGACATTGCACCTCATGGAAGGCCGGCACAACCGATCGACATTTCATTTGATGCATGAAGAGAATTTATGCAATTTTTCTCTCTCTTTCAGACGATTCTCGACGCTGCATCCCCCCACAAAGACAACGACTCACAGGAGGAAATAAGAACGTCCTGCAGACAGCAAAGACAGCAGAAGCAGGGAGAGAGCGAGGACGACAACAGTTTTCTCTCTGTCTCTTCTTCCTCTGATTCTTCGCGATCCTCTTCATCCTCTCTCAGCCGGACTCCCAGAGACAAGTTCCGAATCGAGACATCCAGATTCGTTTCTCCAGCAGCGTTTGTAAATGACTGGAGGACCCTGGCGGGCGTTCCGGGTCTCTCTCTGGACTGTTTGGGGGGCAGAGAGGCAGCAGGCGGACACAGGCGAAGGAATTGCGAGTTCAGACTTGTCAGTTTGTTTGTTTGTTTGTTGGCTCTGCAGTAGTTAGTTGAAATTCTTTCTGGCCTGTCTCTTTGTGCTTCAGCAGTCGCCCTCAAGATGTTGGTTCGGGCTCTGAGCAAATTCTATTTTCTTTTGTCATGTTGCAGTGGAAAGGCAGACGTTTGCATGCTCGCACTTTCATTTCTTCCACACTTTCTCTCACTGATACCCGGCTTGTCGACCACTCGTTTTGTTGTTCTGCTTCCACTGATGCTCACTCACGTCCTCGCCCATTTGTACTTCTCTGAATATATCTGACGGTTCCCCGCAGGTACGCATATTCGTGTACGTGAAGAAAACAGATGGGGCAAACGCTTTGACATTACATTACGAATGATAACACAAAAGAAAGCTGTCGTGACTGTGTTGTCATGTTGGAATTTTTGTAGTCTCGCCTCCCCTTCCTGTCCTCTGTTTTTTGCATATGTCTGTTCTTGCAGCGTCTGTTTCTTCACAGATCTGCTTTGATTCAATCAACCCCTGTTTGTTTGTTTGTTTTTGGGCGTGAACGCAGGTGCTGGAGCGGAGGTGGCCCCACATCGTCTTAGTGTCCCTCGTTGGGGAGATTCTGCGTCCGGGGGTAAGTGAGTGAGTGGGTGGGTGGGTGGGTGGGTGGGTGAAGAAGGAAAAGAGAGGCATACTAGGGAGGCATACTAGGGACACGAAAACATGGAGAGAAGGAAGAAGAGAGGGAGAGCCAGAAGGAAACAGACAAACAAACACACACACATACACACACAGAGAGAGCGAAAGAGACAAAGAAAAATATGGGGAACCGGGGGGGAAAGACAGAAAGACGCAGGGAGGGAAGGGTGTCTCAACATGCGGTATCGTCTCGAGCCGTGACGCCTCGGAAAGAGTTCTCCCTTCCCTTGCTTCCATTCGATTTGATTCTTCTGGCTGTAGAGGGAGAAGATCGCCCCGGCCCCTCTCCAGCAAGGTCTCTCACTCTCTCTCTCTCTCTCTCTCTCACGTCTCCATGCACAATTCATCGGAACATCTTCACCCCTCTACTGGGTTGCTTAAATTGTTATGGTCAGACAAGAGTTATGGTGTGAGAGCTCTCTCTGCATGAAGTTGAAGTAAGTCGATGGATGGATGGATGGATGGATGGATGGACTCGCAATTCTTTCTGCAGGACGAATTGTTGTGCGACCTGGGTCCCTTTTTCTTCCAACGCCTCCAAGAACGCTATGACAAGCTCAGCACCAGCCGGAGATCAACCCAAGCGCAGCAGCAGCAGCAGCGTGAGGCTTTTCCGTCCGGAGGGATAATCCCCCCCGAGGATCAATCTGCAGAGAAGGGGGAATCTGAAGGGCCCGACTGGTAAGTCGATCAGTGGCAACACATCGTGTGAATATATGCATGGAGGGCATGTTGGAGAACTCTTCTCAGATCGATCTGCATCGCATGAGGATTTTTATACGACAATTGTCTGCTTGATGTCATGCGCCGCCTGTTGCGGATGAAATTTGCCTGGTATTCGTCTGTCCACCTGAATGTCTCTCAGTCTGACATCCATGTCTGTGTGGAGTCGGTCGGTCAGCTTCTTGTTTGTCACTTCGACTTTCATGCGAGCTTTCAATATCTAATTGCCTGGCTCTTCTCAAATTCAATCAAATATCAATTCGATCAACAAATCCATACACAGGTATGACATCGACGTCAGCGCTCTACTGAAAGCCGAAGATGATGTGCAGCAGCGAACTCTATAGTAAGAAACAATTTAAACTTTTTTTTAGTCTGGACAAATATCATATTTCTAGGTTTTGTGATGCTTTTATTACATTAATGTAACATTCAGTCTCTTTAAGTGACAGTTTTTGCTGGTTTTCACAGTGGTTTATTCTCTGTTGCACCGCAGCACCTATTCTTTTTTATTTAGTTTTTCATATAATTTGTCTATAAAGGTTTTATTCTTGTAGCAAAGTTATGCTAAGTCTAGCTATGTAGAGTCGGGCTGCCTACTAGGCTGCCTAGTAAGCACATTCATAGCTAGATTCATAGTACTTGCCAACATCATGAAGGCTAACCAACTCTAGTCCCTTAAAGCGATCTAGAGAGTGATTCTGATAAACAAACTTATGCATGTTATGTGTATCTTTCTTCATATATAAACTTTCACACTTACTGTGTGTGACTTACAAATACTTTTTGCTTATTTGTTTATGTAACTCTTTATCGTAAATTAGGTCTTAATCTAGGTTTTATTCTAGATCATTGTACTACTCATATACTATCAAAAAAGTATTAAAGAAATACAGACTGTGCAGCTGCTTCACGTACGTCCCCCCGGCCATTCAGTTGGACCTAGCTGGCAATCCATGTGCATGCAAAATTCTTGTTTCCTCCACTCAGCTGGGTTAGGAAAGGCACATCCATCGAGGCCGCATGAAGATGCTCGCAACCTGTGACGCATTACCATCAGGCGACACCCCTCGGCTTCAGTTATAAAAGGTACAATGATGTAAGAAAAGGGGACTCCATGTAGCGTTGTCGACTTGTATCCCGGCCCGCCTCCCCTCTACTCCTCTACCTCTCCATCCTCCAGAGATCTCCAGAGCAGACAGGCCTCTTCAGAAAAGAGAGAAGGGCTCAAGCCTTCCCTGGAGAATAAGGGAGTCAAAGGAGCGAAGGGCCCATGCATGCAGCCCAGAGAAGAGAAGGGAAGAGAAGACCCGGCCCCATCGAAGGCCTCGATCCTTCCACCCACCCACTACCCCATGTACACAAACAATAATCAGGTTGTGACTCAAATCAAAAAGGTACGAAAGGTTCAGCTCGATCGTTCCCTCTGTTCCTCTCATCGATCAAACAGGGCAACCCCCCGTCTCTATCCTCACACTCACTCCTACCACCCTTCCTTGCAGATCCCTCCCCTCCTGCTTCTGTTTTCCGATCTGCTTCTTTTTGGTACTCTATCGAACAGTCACTCTCCGTCTCTGCCTGTCTCTCATTCCTTCCTTCCTCCCTTCCTTCCTTCCTTCCTTCCTGCCTGCCTGCCTGCCTTCCTTCCTTCCTTCCTTCCTTCCTTCCCTCCTTTCCTTCCTTTCTTCCGTTGTTTCTTCCTTCCTTCCTTCTTTGCTTCATCTTTCTTTGAGTCTGGCGGAATGACGGGGAAACGCCCAAAGAAGCAGAGAAATCCTGTTCGTCGGTTCCATCACGGCAATTGATTGATAGAACCACATGGGAGCTCGGCAGTCGATAGAGGGTGGGAACTTACACCTTCCTAGCTAGTACATACATACTTCTTTCGTCTTCATTCACTTCAATCAAAACTGATCATCGAATCAAAATTGACACCGGGGCATTCAGGCTGTAAAAAAATTGCCTGGAGCGCTTAATTCAAAAATTCCTCTCCAGAACCACTCTCTTCGGGGCACCGGGCATCTGACTCCACTGGACAGCTAGACCGGCACCCCGTACCTCCTCTACCCACGCCTTCAGAATCTCCCTGGCTCTTTGCTTGTGCTTCCCCGCCTCCCTTGTTGCAAAAAGGCCCAAACAGCAACAGTTGCAAAAGCGCGCACAGTCAACAACCACACGTGCACGCACCAGGAGACGGTCCTCAGGCAGGAGGTTCAAATCTACCCGGAGCGTCGTTGGCATCGCGTAGACAGCGGCCGCCTCCCAGTTGACGCATATGACGCTGTGGGCCTCTCCACGTGACGTACAGTTGGCTGCAAAGCCCTTCTCCTGGAAGCGTTTCACGAGGTTGAACGTGACTGTCCTCAAAAAGGACACGCTTGGCTGGACAGGGATCTCAGGAGACGGGGAGACGGTAGAAGCATCAACCGTCTCTTGATCCTGTCCCGGCTGCTTCAATGGAGACGGGTTATTGAGAGGGCTTTTCTATGTTTTCTGTTTCCAAATTTTTCGATAGTGGGCTCTTTTGGGCAGGCACGTGTACAGAATCTGCCCAAGAATCTTCGGGGAGTTTTTCAAAAGACGCTCATAGATCAGGCAGCCGGTTTGGGGAAGACAAAGAGGGAGCAATCGTACCGCATCCACCCACGTACCTCTGCTCCTGGATGGGTGTGGCCAAACACGGACGAGAGGACGGCGTCCGCTGTTTGTGCTGGCTGGACGCCTGAGCACTCAGGCACTCCTGCGTCTTCTGCAGACATGAGGCACGCAGAGGGAAGGTACTGAGTCATTTTCCGGGTCAGCGGAAAAGCAAAAAGCTTGAAGAAGAGACGGAGACGGAGAAAAAGATGTCGAAAGACCTGGAAGAGACCCGTGAAATCTTGCTGCTGGTCGTGACATTTTCCCCTGGAACCTTTGAGTTGCTTCTGATCTGACAAGCAGAAGGCAGAGGCGGACTGCGTTTACTCGAAACGCCTGAAAGAGAATGAGTCTTCAACGAGAATTGAAAAGAAGAGCCGCTGAGGTTGGAGAATTTTTGGAAAACTGCTGGATCGTCAGCCGACGGTGGCCTTTGAGTCGCAGAAATGCTGCGCAACTCACATCCACTCACGTCCTTTGGCGCCTGTCTCACAAGTTTTTGCACGAACACATCTCTCACGGAGCCTGTGACGGAGGTGGGATACCAACGAAGTGAGCTACAGAAACGAGGAGACGGATGGAGATGAGAGACAGAAGTATATCGATCTGAAACCTATAAGCGCCCCGGCGGCCCGGCGCATCCCGGCGCCTTCGGCCCTATATACGCAGACGCGGCCTTGACGCGACTCGATCTGACGCGACGGTATATCATATACTCTACTCCAGTGAAGCATTTTTTAACGGTCAGTCAGACGCAAATTTTCGACATTTTGCTCCTTGAAAGTGGCGCAAAAAAGCGAATTCACCTGCTTCTGGACCGTCCTCAACAAGCAAACTTTCCGGGGCCATTAAAGTCCATCAAATGTGCATGCATGCGTTATTTGAATTGATACATGCATGTCTGACCTTAATTAATTGCATACAACCCACACATCGTGCGTGCTTCTTTCCTGTTTTCTGAAATTGCGCTCTGTTACTCAGCATGCTCACACCTCTATTACACTCTAAACTCCGATCATTGCATCTCCCTGTGTATCTCTGCCTGTCGGAATTGAGTCTAGCGAATACGATTGTGTGAAAAGGGTTGATCGACCGAATGTAACTTCAACGTACTTCTGGAATTTGAACCTACAATCAATTCAAGATGTCATTTATGGCCTTTCCAAATACTTCTCGCAGACAACAGCTCTGCTCTAAACAAAAACAGACTCCTCTTACCTGTGTGGAAAAGACAGAACTAGCAGAATTGAAGCAGACAGAGGCCTTTCTTCTCAGAATCCGACGAAGGCAGAACAAAAACTTGCCCGTTGACTCTGCAGACCTCAAGGAGTACACCCGACTCACCTGTTGGAAGAACCAACAAGCAGCTGCAAAAAGAAGTAAGCTTGCTCCATGTGTTATGATATGTGAGCGACATTTCTCTCAACACGAATGCATTTCGGTCGCTTGACATCAATGCTACTCTGGTTGACAATGCTTAACTCGATCTGTGCTTATGGATACAGCTGCGTACTCGGAGCGTGAAAAAATGCGTTTGAAAAAGATACACCAAGAAGACGCTTTGGCAAATCAGAGGTTTTGCCTTTCGTCTTCTGAAGCATCCAGCCGCTATCGTACAGGCCACACTGAGCAGGATGGGGACTGCTTCTTTTCAGCCATCGGCATGAAGCTCGGAATTCGTGCCTACGAAATACGACTCCGCATCTGCGACTACTTGCTGTCCAATGAGGGACGAAGAGTACTTGAAGAAAATGGAATACAAAACGTCAGAGCGTATGTTTCGAAAATGAGAATGGCCGCAGCACCAGGACGAGCCGGAACCTATGCGTCAGACTTCGAAGTCGGAGCGGCTGTACACGTATTCAGGCAGCCCATCAAAATCTACCGTTATGAGGAACTGGGTGCTTTCAAAGGTCGATACAGATCTATTCCTGTCCCCAACAATCTCCCAGGTCCCGCCGCCGCCTCCGATCACATATATCTACTATTAAAAGACGTACACTACAGTTTGTTGATTCCCTGCACGGAGGAGGAGAAGGTAGACTTTGTTTCCACAGACAAGGAAGCCTTTACTGACGACACCGTAGGATGTCTGTCGCGATCGAAGAGTCCCGCGTGGAACAGCGTGCATTCGGAGTCGATTTCTTCCCGCTTTGGCAACGGTCAGCAATCCTTCGTCACCTGGTATATGCATTGACAATACCATCTATGTGTGTAATTTTGCCTGGGTACGCCTCATGCATGTTGGTTTAATCTCGACAGCACCACTGCAAATGGAAGTTGAAAGCGCTGTACATCAAGGGCTTTGCTCGAGCGTCTGCCACAACACAATACATTGATATCATCGCTTTTTTCATGAATACAAAATTGCAGACATGGACGCTGAATTTCCACCTTTGAAGGCTGCTCGGACTAGATGAAACGAGGGAACTTCAACGCCAGCCCGACACACAGGTTGGTGTTCATCTGTTTTCCGCCTTCTCCAAGACTGTATCTTTGAAGCGCTTATGCATATTCGCGGCATGATTGAATAAATTAGCTTCGTCTGTACATGCCTTTGCTCTCTTCCTACATGCAGAAGATTGGAAATCGTCCTTCCCTCCGGCAGTGCGACACTCACCGGTCAAACGGAAGGCCATCGCCACGATCGGTTAGTGAAGCTCTCTGATGAAAGCGTCTCTGTTGAAAGTCTGCCTCTCTTATTCTGTGTACATTTCTAATGCTCTCTGCAAGTGTATATGAAACAATGTGTCAGGCAACCTGCACGGCGCCTGTTTTGGTTGTCTAGGTCACCGTCCGTATATTGCTCTTCGTCTTGCAGAAGCCTCAAAGTTCAACGACACTACGACAGCGGAACAACGGTCTCGTGCTTCCCCAAAAAGGTGTCTGAATCCATCAGAAAAACGTTCAGGTATGTTTTCTTCAATCAATATCATTCTCTTCATGCGCTTCAATCAATTGCTCGCTCCGTCATCTTTGTTTGTCCAGATGTGTCTAAAGCGAATGGACAACTGTGTGTATTATCCTGAAAGTGCGGAATGGATCAATCCATACACTACAGATGAATTACATCTTCAACAGTAATCCGTACCTCGTCGCTTACTTTTCGCATTACATTTTGATCACCGCACTCGTGTATGAATGCGTCTCTGTATGCGTGTATATTTGTGTATGTTTTGTGTGATTTGTGTGTGTATGTGTATGTATGTGTGTGTGTGTGTGTGTATGTGTGTGTGTGTGTATGAATGTGTGTCCGTGTGTGTGCGAACGATGGTTAACGTATGCCTCTGTGGGTGTGGTTGTCCTGTGTGTGCAGGGTCGACCGACTCTCCATTCAACAAACGTGACAGCACCGACAGATCATCCTGGCACAAGCAGACACGAGTGCGGAAGGGTCAGTGTGCGGAGCCTAGACTCATCGATTTATGTTTCTGGACTTTGCTTTTCTGTTCAACCTTTTGCAACCTTGATGCCCTCTTCAAAGCATTCCATGAATTTCTGTTCTGATAAGAACTCTTGCAATCAAACAGACACTCATGCATTCCACTATATCAGAATTGCTATGCAGATAACTCTGCTCGTGAGAGAAAGTCGACAGTCAACAAGACAGACACACGTACGAAGGTTGCTAGACAGACGTTCCCTGTCTTAGCTCCGAAGAAAGCCACTCTCGCGCTTTCGAACCGCTTTTCGCCACTAGAGGAAGGCTCGTCGGCAACTGAGTTCAAACCCTTGAGGGACTTGAAGCCGACTCTACAAGAAGTGAATTTCAGTCCGATGGAAGAGGAGATTACCGGTCAGGCTGAGGATGAACACAACTCCGTGTCCGAGAAAGACGAGTCTGATTCTGGCAGCTCTGGAAGTGAGTCCAACAAAGAGAACAACAAAATCCTGAAAGGCAAAATACATAACCAAAGAAAGAGAAGCAATAAGCAAACTCTAATTGACACAGAATTCAATGAGACACGTTCTGCAGAGACGGACGGTATTAAAGGAAAGGGATGCATTCCAAGGGGTGTCGATCCATGGGAATATATATTCAATGCACCCCTCGTTCGCCCTCATGACTGTGGCCGGAGAATTCAATGTCTCCACTGTGGCACGTTAAAATGGAAAAGTGAAAACACTTTGTTGTCAAAACGGAAAATTTGTTCTCAGCGACAAACTGTGGCCTCCTCTGTCTCCTGAGCATGAGACCTTCCTGAAACGTCCCGGCGTTTCACGTCATTCCCGTGTGATCAACTCCTCTATCTCGTTTTCTGTTCTGGGCACCAAGCCTTCCAAAAATAAAGGGGAGGAGGGAATGAAGGAAGTAAAAGGTGGGAATGTCTATTTGCACGGAAGGACCTACCTGTGGAGTCCTACCCTATGGCGCCGCCCTTTGAGCCTTCGCATGCGCCATAATTGAGAGAGCCCGCGTGCCGACGCCATGCTCCGCCGCCGCGTGTATACGCAATCGACTTGCATGTATGTACGTGTCGCGCGCGTCGATCAAAGTCGTTGAAATCGAGTCTGACCTTCGTATTCAAGCATGCAACATGTCACTCGAGCAACGGATAGCATCGTTTGAGTCTGATGTTTGTTTGGCATAGATCAAGAGTCTGAGAGAGAGGAACAGAAAGAGGACTGAGCAGAAACCGTGCAATGATAGAATGAACCCAGCTGATTGGAATAGCAGATCGCTCTAGAGCTAAACCTTCTGTAAACTGCTGCCTGAATGAGTGTTGCTCACGTTCCTTCTCTAGAGTTTCTTTAAGGTTCTTGTCCTCGCTTTACCTTCTGTCTGGACGCCACAAGGCGGCTAGGCAGGAGGGATAAAGCATTGTAGTGAACGCTCAGCTTGATGAGTGTCGACTCTCGTGTACCTTCTGTGATAGAGATCAGATCTGTCTCTTTGCACAACAGTTGAAATCCGATTACAACGATACGGGCACGGTTAAGCAAAGACCGTGAGTAGGGGAATTCAGCATCCCCTTGCGTCCCAAGCTGCCTGGAGCCCTGTTTCGGAGATCCCCTTCAAGTCCAATCCTGGACTTTGCCTTTGTCCTTAGATGGAGAGCCCGAAGATCGTTGAAGGCCGCCAAAGCCAGTGGTGGAGACGTTGCTTGGTGTTGCTTGGACTTTCGAGTGACTCCGTCTCATAGAGATTGCCGTCTACGAGTACATCATAATTAAAACGGCCAGTAGATTGCTTCTTTTGCTTGCTGTTCTGTGAATGTGTGACTGGTTCTATGTCTGATCGAATGGGACTGGCTTGTGTCCGGCTGTGACTCTGCTGTTTGCTGTGTCCGTGTCTGCACATGACTGACTGTCTGACTCTGGCAGCTGGTGTGTGCGCTTATTCACGGTGGTTGGCATCTTTGTGCGATAATCCTTTTACGTCGAAATGATGCGAAAGGTATGGGCGCTTAGCAGGAGGCTGAGTGTGTCACGGCCCTACAACCACTCCATCCATTATGTACACATGCACATGAAGTCGTCGGGACTTCCCTCCAAAAGAGCAGAGCTAAGAGAGTTCTTTCTACTACAAAGTGACACGCTGTCCGAAGCCAAAAAGACTTGCACTTTCGATCTTGATGTTGAGCCAGGAGGCATTGGATGTATTTGATGCCCCTGAGGGAACGGCAGACCTGAAGTACGAAAAGTTAAGTGTGTGACTGCTGCCGCATGGCCGGGTTGCCCTCTGATGGGTCGATATGTCCCGGTTGCACCGTTTCTCTCGACTGACAGTGAGAATATGGAAGGATTTGAAGCTGGTGGTGGCTGCTCATGGAGCGAACGATCGAGCAATCGGAGCAATGCACCTCGAGGAGTGAGGTCGTGACAGAATGTTCTGAAGTCACTTGGTTTGGCATGGTAGCTTAGTGAGAACGAGGATGGCCGACACACATTGTCAAACAAGCTTTCAGGAAGCCATGAGTGGAGCAGTGTGTAGCTGCACCCTTTTCTTTTCTTTTCATCCCTTTGCAGCTGCTAACAATTCATTGACGCCGAGTTGGACGCATACATATGGGTATTGTGCTCCTGGACTAGCTGGTGCTAGAGACCTACAACTCCGATCGAGTCTTCCGGTCAACGACATACACAGGCGCTGGAGAGGTGCTTTTATTGGTGCCACCAGTATCTGCATCGGGCGCCTATCTCTGGATAACCTTAGACTTGCAAGCACGCCTCACACATCGTGGCGTTTTGAGATCGTTCTGAGTGTACGTACGGAGGTGATTTGCGTGGCCCCCCGGAGATTTTGACACGAATGCCATTGAGATGAAGTTCTTGAAGCTCTGACAACGTCTGCGGCAACTTGGATGAGATCCACTTTGGGTATTGAAGCTCATGCTTGGTCTCTTCATTTGTTGATCGCGAGGACGCGATTTTCCTGTCCGTAGCCGGGGGGGATCTGTGGAGTCCTACCCTGTGGCGCCGCCCTTTGAGCCTTCGCATGCGCCATAACTGAGAGAGCCCGCGTACCAACGCCATGCTCCGCCGCCGCATGTATACGCAATCGACTTGCATGTATGTACGTGTCGCGCGCGTCGATCAAAGTCGTTGAAATCGAGTCTGACCTTCGTATTCAAGCATGCAACATGTCACTCGAGCAACGGATAGCATTGTTTAAGTCTGATGTTTGTTTGGCATAGATCAAGAGTCTGAGAGAGAGGAACAGAAAGAGGACTGAGCAGAAACCGTGTAATAATAGAATGAACCCAGCTGATTGGAATAGCAGATCGCTCTAGAGCTAAACCTTCTGTAAACTGCTGCCTGAATGAGTGTTGCTCACGTTCCTTCTCTAAAGTTTCTCTAAGGTTTTTGTCCTCGCTTTACCTTCTGTCTGGATGCCACAAGGCGGCTGGGCAGGAGGGATAAAGCATACCACTTATCTGTTCTACTCGATCAAACTGGTCCCACACAGTTACTGTACTGGTGTTATGACAGCTTCTTTCCGGAAACAAAAGATTTGCTTGAGTATACAGGCGCAGGGCTTTTGGCAACTGATTTTCATACATATTTAGTCCGCATGCGACATCCGCTTATCGAGCGATTCCGTCTGCTCTCCGATCCGTCTTCTTCCTATTCGAAAGACGATAGTGTGATTGGTCTCTCTTTCATAAAGAATACACGTCCGGCCGACCCTAACGAAATTGCTGCAATTTACAGACATGAAAGCACCGATAATCCTCCACCGCGGTATGCACTCATGCTTCTGAAAGAAACCCCTAAAGGAATGAATCCAAATGAGGCATCACACCACAGAAAGAGTGCTAAACAGAGTCTGACACGAACCGAAAAGAAAAGAGAAAAGGCCGTCCGATCGAAGCAAAATTGGAATGATCAAAACGATTCACCCAAAATGACGGAGCAATCAGATCAGGCAGACACTCACGATAAGGGCAAACGATTTGTCAGTGAATATTCAAGACTATATGAATCGGCTCAATATCCTTTGTTGTTTGAAATGGGCGCAGGTGGGTGGTGGCACGACCTTGAGGAGAAGCAAATGGAAAAAACTGTAAGTCGTCCTCTCAGACGACAACTCGCTGCAGATAGGAAAAGAAACGCTCGAGAAGACAGCAAGCGAAAGCAGGAAGGTTTACCAAAAACCCGCGACCTAAAAAATGTTTTCACACTTTTTCAGTATGTAAAGTCATCGATCTTTCAGCAACGTTGCCTTCATCTGGCTGGCCGGCTTGCTCAAGAATGGGTGCTCAACAATTTTGTACGATGGTAGGCAAACAGGTGTGGCTACTATTACACGGACGCCATGCAACAGAAAATAAGGAACTACCGAGGGGGAAATCGAATTGCACGTCAGGGGGTGTTGCGAGGCAAAGCGAATCAAAATAAGGAAGCAGGGTCGGCAGGTAGGGCAGATCAGGAAGTAGGTTAAGTGGGAAGAGAATGGTTGCTTCCGGTGTCTGTACCTGGTTCTGCTGCCCATATGCAAAAGCTGATTGATGACGGAATGGCTGTGATTGAATGGGAGGGCAAACCGACGTTTTGGATTACTTTTACTGCTAACGAGAAATGGAAGGAAATTGATGAGGCAATTAAGGAAGACGGGGCTGTGGGACAAAAAACAGCTGAAAGGGCAGACATCACAGTCCGTGTGTTTCGGCAAAAACTGAGCGCCTTGCTGAAAGATCTTCATTCAGGCAACGTGTTTGCGGGAAAGTCTGCATATATTTTGTACGTTAATGAATTTCAAAAGAGAGGAATCCCACATGCCCATATATGCATACGCATGGATTCGTTAGAAAAAGAATATCCAGTTCAAGCTCTTGACTTACGAATTCTCGCACAGCATCCGAAGGTTGATGGAGTATATTCAGGAAAATGTAAGGATCCTGATTTGGGGGAATGCATGTGCAACTTGCATCGATTAGAACGACACATTTTTTTGTCTATGAAACACCGGCATGTTGAAGAACACTGTTTCGACGCCCAGAAAGTATCTCCGCTCGAGCGCGAATCCCCCTCCTTTCGATGTGACAAACAGTATCCTTTTCCAACGCGCACGTATTCTGCCTTTGATGAACGAGGGTATCCTCTGTATCGTCGCCCTAACGAGAAGGATCGATGGGTCGTTCCCTACAACTGGTCTTTGTCACTAAAGTACGATGCACACATCAATGTGGAGTGGGCGGGGAGCGTCAAGATTGTTAAGTACATGCGAAAGTACATGTGTAAAGGGCCAGACTTTGTGAAGGCAAAGATTTCTTGAAAAAACAAACGAAACGAAATTGAAAGATTCCTTTGTATGCGATACACCAGCGCATCAGAGGCTTTTACTCGAATGATGGGGTTTAGGATTAATGTCAGCGAGCCAGGAGTTACGTGCGTGCATGTCTATTTGCCCGATGAAGATGATATTTGTTACAATTCAGAAGATGAAGACTCACCCAAGAAAGCACTCGATGAATCTCTTTCCCCCCTTCTCCCTTATTTTTGTCGTCCGCAAGGCGCTGACTTTGATTATTTGACTCTTGCTGAGTACTACTCAAAGTTTACAGTAACTCGAGATTTTCACGATACACCTGTAGGCAAGTGTCTTACCTTCAGGGGCAAGGTGTGGTTTGTTTCATAAGCAGAACTGTAGGCAGAAAGGTAGATACTCTCCTGGAAGTCCGCTTGAAAGTAGGATCTGTAGCTTTGCGCAATGAGTGGACAGTGGGACGATGAGTTGGGAGCACTGCCGGCCATTCCGGTGGACAGGGAGGCAGCCCTCCGGATGCGTGGGCAGGCGGGTTCCGCGCAGGGAAGGAGAAAGGCAGTTGTGGTGGAGATGAGGGACGGAGAGAACATGCAGGCGGCGCTGAAGAGGGCAAGGGCGGGGTTGGCGGCATAAGTGATGGACGTGTACGACTTCCAGGGAGGAGGTGGTACAAAGAGCCTGCTCCTGCAGGCGATACCCGAGAATCAGATGAAGCAGATCGAGGCCGTGGATAAGAACTCCCGTCTGCACGAGTTTACGTGCATGGTGGCGAGGTCCGTCGATGTGAACAAGCTCTGGCACCCGTCCTTTCAGTTCAAACTAGACGGGAGGACCCCAAATCCGGCATACTCGCCCGGACTAGCATTCGTCAGGGAGGCGACGATATCCAGGGCTCACTTCGGGTGTGACTTCCTCGATATCCCCTTGAAGGGGCCCTTCAGGGCTTTGAAGAGGGAGATGTACCCAGCAGGAGGGGTGGGGCAGAAGGAGTTCGAAGGAGCGGTGGAGGCAATGGTGAATGAGATTGGTGGGAAGTACATCAGCTTCCATAGGCTGGTGGACTTCATTTTCATGATGCTCCCTAGTGGGGAGTCGGGGGAAAGGATGATTAGGGGAATAGTGAAGGCCTGCAGGGCTTCATCTCCGCTGCAGTTCACAAATCATGTGACTGCATTAGCGAGACAGTGGGAGCTTCGGGCCTAGGGGACGGGGTCGGGTGGGCTGCCGAGAGGCCTGACACTGACGGCTCCGCTCGGGGGGGGTACAGAGATGGGCGTGGGCGGGAGTACAAGTGTAAGTCTGAATCGGGGGAGTCACACAGACGTGAGGAAGGGCAGTTCAACAACGATGGCCGCAGCAGCAGCAACAGGAGGGGGGGGAAGCCATCTGGTTCCCCCACCAGCAGGTCCTCAGGTGCCTATCGTGATCGTGGGGGAGGACGTGACCCAGCCGGGCGCAGATCAAGACATGCCATAGGCAATGGGGGGGGGGAGTACCACGGGGTCGGAGGGATTTGCGGCAGCTGCCGCCGCGCCTGGGGCGAGACCCCTGTCTGCTAAGAGGAGGAGAGAACAAGCGGATGGAGGGGATGGGGGAGTGAGTGGGGGGGGGAATGGAGGGGGGGCGGTGGATGTGAAGAGCAGAGGGACCGGAGGGGACAGATCGGGGTTTGTCTCCCCAGTGAACATGACACCTAGGCATGTCGAACAGCCTGGGAATGTACTTCGGGGCTTAGGCCTTGAACCTCCGGGGAGAGGATCCGGTGACAGGATCTCCTTTGGCAATCTGCTGAAGGAGGCACCGGTGTTCAGGGATGGGGAGATACAAGCAGTCGTCGAGTTGTCGAAGCTGATAAAAATCGGCATCGAGGGGGTAGAAGAGAGTGTGGCGAGGAAGGATCTGGTACAGTTCCTTGCTGACTGCGGGGTGGGCAACATTCCAGATGATGCGGACATCCAGGCCCTCGTGTTTGGGGTAGCGTTGGCCCTATGGAAAGGAAAGGGTGGCCAGGGCGGTGCTTGACTGGAGGATCGGGGTACGATCTCGGAGCAACCTAATCAAGTAAGCTTTGACATATCGTTCTCCACAAAAGGGATTAATTCATTCATTGACTGGTTGGAAAGGAAAATTGACTCTGTGCATGATCGGTTGTTGGCTGACAGAGGAGTGAGGGGTTTTGGAAGAAACGCTGTGACTGAGAGATGTAAGGAGGAAGTATCCGAACGTATGTTAGCGATGGCAGGATTGAGGATGTTTCTTGCTTGTGCCGGGGAACACGAAATACAATCTTGTCCCGTGTGTGGGTCGCAAGTCTGTGACTGCGATTGTGCACTCTCCGTCTCGCTGCATATGTATGCTTCGGTTCCGCCATCATACTCACTCACTATTTCCCCGCCGTCTCCACGTAAGAAGGAGGACCCTAGGGAGGACCCTGCTGCAAGGGAACGCACAGTCTTTAGGGCAGGGGTGAAAAAGAGAGTGTTGCGTCGGCTCTTGCTTTTGCATTGTATGACAGCAGATCTTTTTCTTGATCTGTCGGATTTAAAGTTTTCTGTCTTTTTGAGGGGCGTTAAGAGGGGCTGCAGGCAGCACTGGGATCATGCAGACTTCACGGCAAGGAAAGTCATCTATATGGTTTGGTCTCCATGGGTACGTGGGTTTTATTTGGGGAGTACGGTCAGCTTTGTGATGGATAGGTTCATTCAGCATCTTTATGCGGCAGGAAGGGGGGTGGGGGGTAGGGTTAGTGGAAAAAGGAACGCGTCAGGAAGGGGGTATGCACATCGATTCTACTCAACTCTCTCTGCAAATAACGGGAGGCATGGATTGTTTGTGGTTACGCCACTGGTCGTTGTTGCAGGGTCCCAAATGGAATTGCGAGATGCGGAGATGGCCTGCATTCGATCGTACATGCCGAAGTGGAATACGGTAGGAGTGAGAAGGAGGGTGAAAGGCGACTTTGGCTTGAGGTTCAAATCTGACTGCATGGACAGAGAGATGACAGGGGGGGTTAGGGGGGATGGAGCTTTGAGGAGGTCGGAAAGGTTGGCTTCCAGACGTAGAGGTATTTCGATCTGCTCGGACAAGCTGTCGGAATTTCTTGCGGTTAGGAGGAGGATTACGGTGGCGATGGTGAGCCGAGGAGGGACTGTATTCTCCCGTGCTGCTTGTTTGTCTGCTGTGGGGGGGTTTAGG
>JAHBMJ010001170.1:10297-34615 GCA_018398765.1 Chromera velia | reverse complement strand
CATGCACCTCATGTTTTTGTATTGTTCTTCTATTATAAAGAGATGTAAGGTCGGAAATTGCTTTCTGAGGTGCCGATAGTCTAGTAGAAGCCATTGGACATTACTTTTTTTTAACTTTCAGGTGATCATGTTATACCACTAAAGCACCATGTCACCTCTTCTTCTCTTTTCAAGATCTGTTGTTTGATTACTTTTGTAAAGAGAACAATTGAAAATCCATCTACGCGGAGGACTGGTGCGCTTCGCATCCTTTGATTTTATTTTTTTATCTCACTATTATTAGATTTAGAGCTTGCGGCGGCGCCCACTCTAACCATCTGGGTTCTCAGTTTAGGGGTTCTCAGAAAAGTATAGAGAAGGGCGTCGCCTTAGCACGCGGCGCCGCATAAGAAATTCGCTTTTATAGATATCCCGGAAAAAAGTAGAACACGAGACGGCTGACAGAATATAAAACGGTGGCCGAACCAAGAACTAGGGTCTGACACTTTGTGAGGGTACCCTAGGTTTAAAGTTAGGTTTTTCAATAAAAACTTAAATTTTTGATGTTTTAAAAGAGATTTTTGGAGCTAAATTTGCTAGAAAAGCTTAAAAAACGCTAAAATAGGGTTGAGTGGCTAAGGTTAGAGTAGGTTAGGGTAGGTTTAGATGAGTTTAAAACCCATTCGCTACGTCAGGTTTAGAATTGGTTTGGAAACCATGGTCGCACCAGACTCAAACCTTCCAAACCTCTTCAAACCCGTCCAAACCTGGCCAAACTTCTGAAATCTGTATGTGAATGATCTGTTAAAAGTATATTTTGTACGTTTTTGCCGGCAGGACCACGTCTGTAACACTCTGTACATGAACGTTTCAGGAAGGGGATATAGCTTCACTTGCATCAGCATTCATAACAGCCGCTGCATTCTCCTTGTCCTGCCCCCCCGGGCCCCCTTTTCTCCTCTCTTCTTTCCTGGCACGATCTTTGTTTGCTTGATCGCCTCTCCGTGGAAATCGTATACATGATTGAAGAATTTGAAAACCCACTGCACTAAACATTGATGACGGCTTATGAATTGAAGATAGAGAATTGGAGTAAGTTGACCGGGCGTTTGAAAAGGAAATTCCACCTCTGGATAAGTCTGTTGAAGTGTGAAAGAATGAAGACAGCTTTGAGTTTATGTTCTTGACTTTATTCTACATTCGTTAAATGATCGGTTTGTCTGATGTTTCCTGGTAAAATGCTAGGTTATGTTTGCTTTGCATCAGATTCTTCTCTGTATTCATGCAAAAGCCATTTGGAACCAGGTTTAGACAGGTTTAGACAGGTTTGGTTAGGTTGGGGGATTAGGTTTGCAAACCGACATCATAAGCGTTTGCAAACCTTAGAGGGCGAATCAACTTTCCTATATATAAAAGGTCATGAGATTTAATTTGAAAAGTTGTGTTATCATAAAAATAAGGTTAGTTCATCGTAAAAACCTTAAAAAACCACTTTTTAGAGTTATAGCTAATCAGAGTGACACATACCCCTAGGGTTTATAATTAAATTATATTTATTTTTTTTTTAGGTGTCATACCCTAGACCAAGAACGCTATGAGGAGCAGAAACAGTAGATAAAAGAATACGTCCAAGTCTGTCAGATGCCGGGACCGAGCCACATCGAAGACGGCGCAATTGACAGCGCGTCAGGCACAGTGGCTCAGGGCCCAGGGGGGTAAAACTATCGGGGTAGACAGAAAAACGCTTGCGGTTCGTAGACGTGGTCCAGTCCGGAGCAAGAGAAATGAGAAGCGCGGTGAGCCGTCGTTGACGTGCCCGCTCTCACCAAGCAGGGTCTGCCGCCGCTGGCGGAGCGAGGTGGAGCCCAGAGGGGTAGCAGTCTGTTACCGAGAAGGGGCAAGGCCGTTGCAACGTTGTCTTGTGGTTTGGAAAGGACGGAAGACTCGAATGGACTGCGAGACGCCGCGGGCGTGATTTCTTCCTGTTTGGTTCATGCCACATGTTGACGTCGTGGCCTTGGGCCGAATGAAACTGGAGGGCAGAGTCTGCTACGCACAGTTGAAGGAAAGGCCTACAGTTGGCGAGACTCTCTGAGCTGCAAGGCAGCTAGAAGGTTGCCAGAAGGGGAATGTCCGGCAGAGACGACGGTTACAAAGCAACGCGTGGTGCCGAGACCGGAGCAGAATGGTGCACCCGCAGAGTGAGGGTAGCCGGCTGCTGGGTCAGCGGCGACACAGGGCGACTTGATTGAGGCGCAGAGAGAGGCCAAGGTTAGGAAACAAGGGGAGTCGTATGCAAGGGGCGTTAGGTAGCAGTATATGGCGTCGTTCCCCCCAGGCTCGGTAGGGCTCCAGGAACCTGCGAAGCAGTAGTGACGTGCGTCGGCAGGATGAGAGGTTATGCAGTCCATGAGTGGTGTTTTCAGTTGGTGTAGCATGCTGTCTCATCGGTTGGATGAGTGCTCGTACAGTCTGGGAGCGTCCGGGAGTGCCGCGGTCAGTAGGACTGGCTGTGTGTGTCATCTGTAGGATGAGTGTTCATACGGTGCCCTCTGTCGGAGTGGCTTTTTATCTCATCTGTGGGATGAATGTATTTGCAGTATGTCAAGGCTGTTCTCAGTGGTTTTGGTATGTTTTTTTATTTGTGTGAGCGCTATTTACGCGGACTGTGAGTCCTGCATTCAGCTGGTTTGACTCGTTGTCTTATCTGTTGGACGAGTGTTCATGCAGTTGATAAGTGTTGCTCTCAGTTGACTTGGCTTGTTGTCTCATCTGTCAGATGAGGGATCATGTAGTGTGCTAGGTAGTCTGTTAGGGCTGCTCTTAGACGTATGGAATGCCGAGGCTTTGTTGTCCCATCTGTTGGGTGAGAGTCTGTACAGTCTGCGGGTGCTATTTTCAGTTGGTTTGGCTTGGTGCATCATCTGTTGGGGGGGCGCTCATGCAATCCATGAGTGCTGAGTCATTTGGTTTAGCTTGTTGTCTCATCCGTCAGATGGGAACTCGTGCAGTCAGTGAGGGCTGCTCTCAGTTGGAGGGGCTTGTTGTCGCATTTATTATACGGGAGTTCGTACAAGCTGTGAGTGCTGCTTTGGTTAGATTGGCTTTCTGTCCTATCCGTCAGAAAAAAATTTGTAAAGGCCGTGAGTGCTGCATGTGGTTGGATTCGCTTTGGTCTCATCTGTCAGATGAGTGTTCGTGCAGGCCGGAAGTGCCGCTTTCAGTTGGATTAGCCTTTGTCTCATTTATCGAATGAGTTTTAGGCAGTCCATTAGGGCTGCTGTCAGCAAGGTCGGCTTGTGGTCTCAGGTGTCGGATGAGGGATTGTGCGGTCTGTGGGTGCTGCTTTCAGTCAATTTAGTTTTCTCTGTCATCTGGAGGATAAGTGTTCATACAGTGTATCAGGGCTGCCCTCAGTTGGTTTGGCTTTATGTCTCATCTGTCAAATGAAGGTCTGTGCAGTCTCAAACTATCAGGGCTGCCCTCAGTTGGATTGGCTTACTCTCTGACCTGTCGGTGGGGTGTTCGTGCAGTCGGTGAGGGCTGCCCTCAGTTGGGTCAGCTTGTTGTCTCATCTGTCTGATGAGTGCTCGTGCAGTCTGTGAGTGCTGCTTTCAGCTAGGTTGGCTTTTGTCTCATCTGTCGGATGAGCGTTCATGCAGAGGTGAATCGCCGCTTTCAGTTGTTGTAACTTTTTTTCGATCTGTATGATGGGTATTTATGTAGACTGTGAGTGCTGCTATCAGCTGGTTTAACTCGTTGTCACACGTATTAGAAAGAGCCCGGTGTGTGTATGGTCTCCGAGGGCTGCTATCAATTAGCAGAGAATGCAAAGAATCCAGAGAATGTAAAGATTGCACAGAATGCAGAGATTGCAGAGAATGTGGAGACTGCAGAGAATGCAGAGTTTGTAGAGAATGCGGAGACAGAGAGTGCAGAAAATGCGGAGATTGCAGAGAATACAGCGAATGCAGAGATTGCAGAGACTGAAGAGAAGACAAAGATTGCAGAGAATGCAGAGATTGCAGAGATGGCGGAGAATGCAGAGAGTGCAGAGAATGCAGAGGATACAGAGAGTACAGAGAATGCGAAGACTGCAGAAAGTGCAGAGAATGCAGAGAATACAGAATGCAGAGTTTGCAGAGAATGTAGAAACTGTAGAGAATGCAGAGATTGCAGAGAATGCAGCGATTGTAGAGAATGCAGCAATTGTAGAGACTGCAGAGAAGGCAGGGATTGCCGAGAATGCAGAGAATACGGAGACTGAAGAGAATACAGAGTTTACAGAGATTACAGAAATTGCAGAGAATGCATCTGAGAGAATACAGAGAATGCAGAGGATATAGATAATGCAGAGATTCAAAGGTTGGGAGAGAATGCAGAGACTGCAGAGGTTGCAGAGAATGCAGACAGTGCAGAGATGGCGGGGAGTGCAGAGAGTACAGAGGATGCAGAAAATGCAGAGACTGCAGGGAATGCAGAGAGTGCGGAGAATACAGAGAATGCAGGGATTGCAGAGGTTGCAGAGAATAGGGAGAACACAAAGAATACAGAGAACACAGAGATTGTAGAGACTGCAGGGAATGCAGAGATTGCGTAGAATGTAGAAAATACAGAGAATGCAGAAAATGCAGAGAGTGCAGAAATTGCGGAGAATGCAGTGAGTGCAGAGAATGCAGAGAATGCAGGGAGTGCAGAGGTTGCAGAGAATGGGGAGAAGACAAAGAATGCAGAGAACATAGAGATTGCAAAGATTGCAGGGAATGCAGAGATTGCAGAGAATGCAGAGAATGCAAGGATCGCAGAGATTGTGGAGAATGCAAGAATGCTGAGAATGCAGAGATTGCACAGAATGTAGAGAATGCGGAGAGTACAGAGAACCCAGAGAGTGCAGAGAATACAGAGAATGCAGAGGTTGTAGAGAAGGCCGAGAATGCAGAGAATGCACAGATTGCAGAGAAGCAGAGATTGCAGAGACTCCAGAGATGGCAGGGATTGCAGGCACTGCAGAGACTGCAAGGAATGCAGAAACTCCAGAGATAGCAGAGATTGCAGACATTGCAGAAACTGCAGGGAATGCAAAGATTGTAGAGAATGCAGAGATTGTGGAGAATGTAGAGAATGTAGAGAATGCGGAGATGAGGGTCTGTGTTGTCTGTTAAGGCCGTTTTTTCAGTTGGTTTTACCGGTCCTGTCAGTTGTCGAAGGTCTGTTTGTACAGCCTGGGTATGCTGCTATCAGGCGGTTTGACTTGAATTTTTCGTCTGTAGGGTTGGCTTTCATACAGACGTGAGTGTTGCTTTCAGCAGGTTCAACTTGCTTTCCCATCTGTCTGTTGGATGTTTATGCAGACTGTGATGTTTATGCAGACTGTCAGTTGGTTTGGCTTGCGTTTCCATCTGTAGGGTGGGCGTTTGGGCAGACTATGGGTGCTGCTGTCGGTCGGTTGGCTTGTTGTCCGACGTGAAGGTTGGCTGTTTGCGCAGACTGTGAGTGCTACTGTTAGCTGGTTCAGCTTGTTTCCCATCTGTTTGATGGATGTTTATGCAGACTGGGTGTGCTACGGTCAGTTCGTTTGGCTAGTTTTCCCATCTGTCGGAGGGGTGTTCGTGCAGACTGCAGATGCTGCTTTCAGCTGGTTCAGCTTGTTTTCCCATCTGCCAGATGGGTGTTTATGAGGACTGTGAGTGCTGCAGTCAGTTGGTTTGGCTTCTCTTCCCAGGTGTGGGATGGGGGTTTGGGCAGGCGGCGAGCTAGGGCGGCGAGTGCTGTGGTCAGTCTTAGGTTAGCTCGTTCTCCCACGGGTAGGTGGGGTGTTCATACAGATGGTGAGTGCTGCTTTCAGCTGGTTTAGCTATGTTTTTCCACCTATCGGATGGATGTTTATGCAGTCGGTGAGTGCTTCTGTCAGTTGTTTTGGCGTCTTCCCATCGGTAAAATGGATGTATATACAGACGGAGAGGGCTGCTGTCTGCAGGTTTGGCTGGGTTGTTCCCCCGTCTGTAGAATGGGTGTTTATGCAGTCGGGGAGTACTGCTGGGAGTTGTGTTGGCGTCTTTCCTATCTGTTAGATGGATGTCTATCCAGTACGTGGGTACTACACGGTCAGCTGGCGTCAGCTGGTTTGGCTTAGTTGTTTTCCGTTCGTTGGAGGGGTGTTTATGCAGGCTGTGGGCGCTGCGGTCGGCTGGTTCAGCCTTTTTCCCACCGGTTGGGGGGGTGTTAAAACTTTAAGCAGTTGCAGGTTTCAGCGGGTGTGGCCCGTTTAGATTTTCCATCTGTAAGATGGGTGATTATGCAGACTGTGAGTGCTCCTGTAAGTTGGTTTTGCGTTTTCCCACCGGTGGGATGGATGTTGATGCAGGCTATGAGTGCTGCTTTCGGTATGCTTGGCTGGGTCCCCATCTATCGTTAGATCTGTCGAGTTAGTGTTATGCGGAAGGTGCATGCTGCTTTCGGAGTTGTTTTGATTTGTTTCCCCATTTGTCAGATAGGTGTTCGGCAGACTGTGGGCGCTGTGTCCGGCTGGTTTGGCTTGTTGGTTGAATTGTTGGATACGGGTGTTGAGGCGGTCTGGGAGGGCTGCATGCCTTTAGTTGGTATGACATGATATCTCATCTGTGGGTTGAGTGTATATACAGTCGGACGGTATGACGGCTGCTGTCGGTTAGTTGGACTTGGTTTTCATCTGTCAGGATGGATGTTTATGCAGACTATTGGTGCTGCTTTCAGTGGGTTTAGATTGTGTTCCCGTCTCTGGGATTGGGGTTTATACAGTCTGCGAGGGCTGCTGTCAGTTAGTATAACTTGGTCTCCACCGTCGGAGGGTTGTGTATGCAGTCGGTGAGGGTTGGTTTCAGGCAAGTCAGTTTGACTGGTTTTCCCATCGGTTGGGTGGGTTTATGAGGACTGTGACTGGTACTTTGGGTTAGTGTGGCTTGTTTTCCCATTTGTAGGATGGGCGTTTATGCAGGCGGTGGGTGCTGCTTTTAGCTGGTGTCATATGTTACGGATGGTTGGTTTTCCAGTTGTGGAGAGGTTGCAGTTTTGGTGTAGTATCACGAAAGAGCTATAACCGGCTACAACGGTAGCGATGTGAATACAGTATGACAAACGGACATTTATGGTACATGAGATTATGTAAGGAGAAGTGGTACTGTCGGGTCTAGTGTCGGTTTCATTGATGTTAAAGTGACGGAATTTTCACTCTGCCATTAGGTATGATAGCATATGTAGCTGGGTTAGTTGCTACGATAGGACTTGGTATATGTAGTTTCAGATTCGAGGGTCTAACCCTCTCAGCAAGTATGATAGTATGTGTTGTCTCATTGTGACGCGGTGTGAGCACGGGCAGAGTGTTTTAAGATATGAAGAAGTTGGTACATCTGTTGCGTACTGCCACGGTTCTAGTAGTGGGGCACGGCCCATGCCACAGGCCATAGGGCCATGCGGGTCATGCGTAAACCCGCATAGGCCACCCTTGGGGAGTTTGTGGGGGTGTGGGGGCTAAAGAGTGTCACTTAAGATTGGAGCTAGCTTGGCAGGCTCATTCAAGCGGTCACTCTCGACTAGTGATCATATCGAACCAGCGGTATGAACACAACAATATAATGTCAATGATCTATTATGTCTTATAATAAGCTTGTCTGCAAAGCATAGCTGTAGAAGTTGAAGTATGAATTCTTGCGGAGCCATACCAAAACAGACAACGGAGCAAGAATACAGGTTCAGCTGGAACCAAGCGCTGCAACACGGTAAGAGCGCAAGCCACTGGGGCATTTGAAAAAAGTATAGAGAAGGGCGTCGCCTTAGCGCGCGGCACCGCATGAGAAATTCGCTTTTATAGATATTCCGAAAAAAAGTAGAACACGAGACGGCTGACAGAATATAAAACGGTGGCTGAACCAAGAACGCTATGAGGAGCAGAAACAGTAGATAAAAGAATACGTCCAAGTCTGTCAGATGCTGAGACCAAGCCACATCGAAGACGGCGCAATTGACAGCGCGTTAGGTACAGTGGCTCAGGGCCCAGGGGGGTAAAACTATCAGGGTAGACAGAAAAACGCCCGCCCGCCCACCTGAGAGACAGAGAGGCTGAGAGAGCCATGTCGAGGATGATGCGTCAGGGACAGTGGCTGGGGGTCTTAAGAGGTGTCTTAATCGAAGTAGATAAAAAAAACACCCGCCGACTCATCCCATGTAAGGGATGGTAGGAGGCAGAGGAACGTTCGAATTGTGTGGAATTTTGTAGGTCTTCCCTGCCCACTCATCCAATCATTATGGCGTTGCACCGTGGTGGCCTCCCTTCGGGCAGCCCACTCTTCGAATGCGGTCCGGCCAGCAGGAGGGTCGTAGCCCTTTTATGGCCTACGTTTAGGATTTTTCTCGTCGGAATTTCATGGTTAGAGAGTGTCACTTGAGATTGGAGCTAGCTCGGCAGGCTCATTCAAGCGGTCACTCTTGACTAGTGATCATATCGAACCAGCGGTATGAACACAACAATATAATGTCAATGATCTATTATGTCTTATAATAAGCTTGTCTGCAAAGCATAGCTGTGGAAGTTGAACCATGGGCGAACCATGCTGGACATTGCTGGACAGCCTGGACATGCCTGGACTCAGCGGAGAACTAGCTTACATTTGCCGACACGAAGCAACGCGCGGCATCATGAAACGCGGCGGACGGTCCGAATTAACGTGCATGCATGGCACGCGGGCCCGCCCATGCACGCGGCAGCCCGGCGGCCCCGGCCGGCCGCGCGGCCCGCGCGCCCATGCAAGCCTGCCTGCGGTGTTGAAGGCACGGGCACCAGAATGCACCAGACGGCACCAGACATCACCAGACATTGCAATGACATTGAATTATTACCAGGCTTCTCAGACGCGGATTACACGAGCCCTTCAGAGAGATGTGAAAGTCTAACACGCTGTCACCGTGCAGGTACTGCTTGAAAGAAAACTCGAAATTACATGACTTCCCTGCCATAGAAATTCCCGTTGAGCAGGGGGAAATCCTGAGCTGTATTTGAACGTACTCAGTAGAGACGGTATTCTAACCTCACGGAGAAATCTTGTTCATCAGTTGATCGCTCTCTGTCTTTGTTTCAGTTACTTGCTTTCTGTGAAGACCGATAGCTCACGCACAAATATTTAAGCCATGCCGCAGAATCTGAAAAGTCTCACAGAGTCTGTTCGGAAGAATGAAGCAGGAGGAGACGGAGACTCGTTCTGTTACTTTTTTTCTGACGCCCTGAACTTGGAGGGGCCAAAGGATGAGCAGAAGACCAAGAATGGTGAACAGGAGGAAGTGAAGGAGGGCGAAAGAGAGGCCAGGGATGTGACGAAGGGGGTGTCTGCTGCTGCTTTACAAAATTATCTGCGGACCCATCGACCTGACTTGGCCAATTTTTCTCCGGGCACTTCTTATCCAGGAGGAGAAGATGAAGAAATCAAAACATTCAACAGTATGCTTTGGCTGTCGTCCACCCCATTTTCCTATGACAAGTGCAAACTGTTTCTCCCTGACAGCCCAGCCGTCACCGTCGACTGGCTTCATCAGTGCACTTGCGAGTAAGTTGGGCCTACACGTCTGCCCACCTTCATCAAATATCGAGTCGTCTCAGTTTTTTTCTCATCTCTTTCCTCTTCTTTGTTTTTGTCTCAGACAGATGTCAACTGCTTGAGACGTCCACACACCATTCGCGCGCCTCCACTGCCCCGCCTGCTCCTCCCCAGGTTGTCGCCCCAGTACAGTTCGCTGGTCTTCCCAGCCCCCCCCCGCCCGAGGTTACACAGCTCCGGGTTTCTCTGGAGACCAGACAGAAGGCCCGCAGTCTGCCTATGCATTCACCACATCCATGTGCTTGGCGGAAGCAATCATCTGTCCGTCGTTCTGGATTATTGAAACCAAGAACGATGGGACTTGTTGTCTGTGTGTTTCCCTCCCTTTGTTGTTCTGTGTCTGCAGATTTGGGATTCATGGATCCTGTCTCCGAATCGGCACTGCTCCTCGGCCTGAGGAGGGGAAGTCGTGCAGTAGCGTCGAGCTGGTTTCGGTTCCTTCGCACTTCTTTGCCCCGAAGCATCAATGTTTGTTTGCAGGAAAAGAGAAGGAAATTATCGGATCCATCCTGTGGAAGGGGACGGTAGACACTGAAGGGAGTCGCATTAACAAACTCCGCACAAATCCCCATGTGTTCGGTGGTCGTCGTTATTTTGCGACAGCAGGCAGCGGAGGTCGCGTTCGGTTGTTCTGGCGGGACACCGCTGCCTGTCCCGCGCTGACAGGATTTCCGTATGCGGACCTCCCAGGAGATGTGGATGGGATGCTGCAGCTGGTGGGACATGCGCGAGACGCAGAAGTGCTCGGCCTGTCTTGGCACCCTGGGGGCAGGTGGTTGGTCTCTTCGGACAGTCAGGGGCGTGTGGTGGTTCGGTCCATTGAGGGTGCAGACGGGAAGATCAGGTCGGAGACGGAGGAGAAGGGGAAGAAGGGAATCAGGGAAATCTCTGGGTGCTACGTTCGACCCCAGTGGATGTGTACTCTGAAAAAGCACCTCGGTGCTGTGTGGGATGTTTGCTGGGATCCATTGACAGTTGCCAGGGGGCCTGAAAGTGCACTTTTGGGTCAGTCAGTGATTTCGGGATGGCATGAGGATTGGCATGCGTGGGAGGGGGGGGCTTGAATTTGAGGGTCGACAGCTTGGGNGGGGGGGGGGCAATTTCTGGTTCTCCGGCTGCCTGCTTTTTCCTCCGGTCCTTTTTTTTCTTTCTGTCACGTCTCTCTGCGCACTCGCATTCTTGCCCTGAAGCTGTGTGCGCCCGTCTCCTTCTCTGACTGGTCTGCACATGTCTGTCTGTCTGTCCTTCTGCACGGCTGCACGTCCGTCCATGGATAAAGAGAAGAAAAGAAACGAGAAGAGCATTCATATTCTTTCTGCCTCTCTGCGTGCCTGCTTGTCTGTCTATCTGTTTGCAGAGGTGATCGCTTGTGGGGATGCCCCCTCGATAATCTCGGTGCAGTTCACTCGTGGACTCAAGGATGGGGTTGTTGAGAGGTTCAAGCTTCCCCTCTTGGAGCAGATGGGGGAGACGGGGCTTTTGTCCATCGCGGCACAACAGGGGGGGAGGAAGCACCCTCACATCGCTCTGGGTGGAAGGAGCGGGAACGTGTATGTGGTGAACCGCCGCAATATGAGGGCGACTCCCCGGATGATTTCGTTTCATTCGGCTCCAGTCAGTCTCTCAACTGGATTAGAGAGGAACAAGGTACCCGAAGGGACAGAGAGGGAGGTGGTACGCGCAGAGAGAATAGAGAGGAGACATGCGCGAAGAAACAGAAAACGAGATGGGGGAGTAAAAGAGGAAGGAGGGGAACGACGTAAGTGCAGAATGAAATCGATCCCCGTGTGTCTCCCCCTCTTTGCGCCTTCTGACTGACTCTGCAACTGACTTCTTGGTTTTTGCTCCCTCGCTCTGTTTGACGTATTCGCGTTCCTTCCTACCCGCCTTCCCCCGTCTCTCTGTTCATCTGTGTGTAACCATTACGCTCCCTCGCTGCCCCTCTTGCCCCCCCTTTGCCTCTGTGTGTGTGTGTGTGTGTGTGTGTGTGTCTGTGTGTGTGTATGTGTCTTGCCCTCGCCCCCTCCCCCCCTTCCCCTGTGTGTGTGCAGATCTCGTCCCTGCAGTTTCATCCTGCGAGGCAGCTTGTTCTCGGCTGCGCTTCTTTTGACGGGAAGGCAACCGTCTGGCTGATCTCCGACCTCTCCAAACCCAAACCCCAACAGCAGCAGAGCGAGGAGAACAAAGTCAACCCCTGCCAAAGTGACGAGGACATGGGCGCAAGTAGCGCGTCCTCTTCTTCCTCTTCCTCTGCTTCGTCTTCCTCATCTTCGTCTTCGTCTTGTTCTTCCTCCTCCTCTTCCTCTTCCTCTTCCTCCTCTTCTCGTGCAGTTCAATTAGGTCCGCCAGTCCCTCCACCTGCACGCAAAGAGACAGCGTGCGAGGAGGAACCCCCAGAGCGCCACCGACCTGCCTACATTGCATTCCCAGATGGGTCCGCCCCCCCCCCTGAGAAACGCCCCCTCATCTTCATCCACGGAGGCCACCTCTCCCCTGTCACAGATTTCCGTTGGGCCCTGCCGAACCGATGCCTCAAGAAGACCCCTGACCGCAAACCCGAACCAAAAACCGCAAGACAAAAGCTCAAAGCAGCAGCCGAGAAAGCAGCAGCAGAGAAAGGTCCTGTGGTGCCCAAACATGAAGTAGAAGCCATACGAGCCGTGTCAGACCTTGTCGCCGCGACCTGCGGTGCGGACGGTCGTGTGTTCATCTGGAGGCCCTCGTACTCGGGCTACATTGCTCAACTGCGGTCTGAACAGCACAGGGCAGCCTTCGAGTCTCTGCCTACGGTGGAGGTGGAGGAAGAGGTAGAGGAGGAATTGGTACTGACCAAAGCAGAGCGTGCGCATCTGACGGACAGGATTGAAGAGAAGGTTCTGGAGGTCCATAAGATGACCGTACAGATAGAGATGAATGAAGAAGAAGAGGCAGAGAGAAGGAAGGTCTCTGCTGAGAATGAAGGAGAGGAGGGTCGCCCCTCTCTTCCTCTCGTTTTCGAACAGAGATCTCCAGCCGTCCCTTCCTTTCTGCGTGTCTCCTCCAAAACACGCAATTCCCTTCAGCAGCCCCACCTCCGATATTACCGTCGAAAAATCGATCAAAAAATCCATGCGTCCTCAGATGAAGAGCAAGACCAAAAGAAGCTTCAGCAGAAATTCAAGCGGCTTCCAGAGAAGCGAGAGTCCCAGAAAGAGGCGCCCGACCTCCCTTCCTCTTCCAACGCCCCCCCCCGCCCTCTATCCCAGGAAGATCAGTTGACGTCTGTGCAGAGGGCCTTGAGAGGCATCACGGGGTGCACAGACAGAGACGCCGCCCCCCCCAGGGCCGGCCCCCTCGCCCTCAAGACCTTCCTCGACAAACGAAGAAACAAAAAGCAGGAGAAACCCCGAGGAAAATGCACAAAGTCCCGCCGTGCATCATCTACAAAGAGAAAGAACAACCCGCAGATTCCCCCCGAGAATGCAGAAGATGGTCGGGGCCCGGGGTTGTCCCAATCGTCCGGGGCCCCTTCTGCAGGCCTGGCTGCTGCAGCTGTCGCGTCAGAGAAGGGTGTGGCCCCCCTCCCTGCAGCAGTGGGGGGGTCTGAGAGAGAAAGACTGCTGGAGGAACGGGCGAGAGAGGTGGATGCGCAGGTGGTAGAGAACATCCGTGGGCCCCTCCTGGCTCGCAGAGAGGTCGAACGGGCTCTCCGGGGAGAGTACGACGCCAGAGCACACGCTGAGTATCTGGCAGTCAAATTACTTCCAAAAGATAAGAAGAACAAGAAGAAGGGAGGGTGAGGAGAAGAGGGAAAACGAATGTGTGAATGAATCCAGGGGCAGCATTCCGGGCAGAGAAGAGGGGGTTTCTGTCTGTCTGTCTGTCTGTCTATCTGTCTGCCTGTCTGTCTGTCTGTTGGTTTGCTTTTCTACACACACACACACACACACACACACACACACGCACGCACGCACGCACACACACACACACACACACACACACACACACACAGAGAGAGAGAGAGAGAGAGAGAGAGATCTTTCTCTTCTTCGGCCTCACCCATCCACCAGTCAACCGGCAAGAAGACTCCGTCTGCTGCAGAGGGTTGAAAGAAAAATAGCGAGAACACTTATCCCCTTCTTGAGCAAGCATTGGTGTACACGTGCATGCCAAACCGCCTGTGCTTTCTGGGGGGTGCAGGGAGGGAGGGAGGGACTCAACAGGAGGGAGGAGAGGAGCGTTTTGGGGGGAAAGAGGGAGCGGAGACAGAAAAGGGGGGACGGCAGAAGGATGGAAGGACGCTTCGAAAATGGACGCTTCGATAAAGAAGAGAAATGTCATGCAGAAAGAAAACCTTGACGGAAGAGCTTCGCAGAGAGCGAAAACACACCTTCCCTTTCCCCTCCTTCTGTCCTGCTTCATGTTCCTTCCATTTCGAGTCTCTCAATTGCTCTTCTTTATGCCCCCCTCATGATTTAAATCTCTGAATGACAGACTGGCTGACTGACTGACTGTTCGATTTTGCTTTTCCTCCTTCCCTTCCCATTCGGGTCCTCTTCATTCATCTCTCTCTTCTTTTCTGTTCTGTTCTTTTCGTCCTTTCTTTCCCATTTTCCTTTGATCCGTTCCTCTTTCTGACTGAGAGAGAGCCGACAGAACATCGATGGATCCGTGCGTGCGTGTGCGTAGGCATGCCTGCCCTGCATGGGCCCACCCACCCGGAAGATCCGGACCACCCCCGTTCTGCCCCCCCTTTTGAATATGTTTTGGCGTTTAGAAGAAAATATTGAGCGTCGCCTGCGCACACTTCATGTAAATGTATGTGCCCGTGGCTTTCTTGAAGAAACATGGTCTTGGTGGTTTTTGACCCCGTTCCGTCCCTCACTCCGTGAGACTCTGGACTTTCTTCTTCTGTACTGAAATACTCATGCGTACGTACACTTCATCGCACGCACCACAAGCACTCGTAAGCTCTTGCACAGACTGGCCGCATTGAACTGCGTCGAACGAGAGGGGGAGCCTGGGATGGGGCGCGGATCAAACAAGAGGCGAGCAGTTGGAAGCAAACGGCCCTGTCACCCCTGTGATCTCCCGCTTGTAAGTTGTAAATTGAACTTATTGAAGTCGATCTGTGTCTCTTCACTATAAACTGAGTCTCTCTCACTGGCATGCAGAGTCTCTCAACAGTCTGTCCACCCTGACACGCTGAAAGTTTGTCTAGAAGTTTGTATTCAAATCGCTAGAATTTAGCTTTGATTGATCGGTTCCGCATTAAGTGCGGATAAAGTCTAGGATAAAGTTCCGCAGCAGGGATCTGAGTTAGTTTACAACTTTACGTTTGTATACGCGATACCATACGATAACACTGACATGTGGGCTATGATTCATCTTCTAAGATTCTTCTTGGTTAGCAGGCGTGGAGTTGCCTGCACGTAGTCCTAGGCGAAGCCTTCGCTCCATTGCGGGGCCTAGACTTGCACCCTAGCTTACTCGGTAATATTTAATAATGTTCAAAGATAAACTAGAAGATAAATTTATTATATTAATTCTATAATAAAATCTAGAATAAAATTTAGGCAAACTTGAAATTTGAAAGTCAACCATGGCTCAATTAACATAAAAATATGTGACGTTTCAACTTTTAAGCTCTAGTTCAAGCTTCGACTCTTTGGTAGCTCGTATCAATTTGTAAACTCTGTCACTCAGAGTTCTTTTAAGATTTTTTTTTTTTTTAAGTAAAATTTAAGTTTTTTTCAGGTATAAATAAATATAAAACATTAATTTTAATTGATTGATGATGATGATGATGATGATGATTGAGGGTTAAATCCTAGATTTAGCGACGCCAAATCCCATTGTCCCAAGCCACTAGCAAGGCTTTGAGGACAACCCAGAGCACACATTCATAGGGGGGGGGGGTGAAGAAGCCTGCATACCAATCGGATCGATTCGCCTCAACTTGCCTTGACAGAATGGACCTTCTTGAGACAGCCGGCTATAGCTTTGGAACCGCTTCTAGGCAGAATTGTGTACAATAGCAACACCATATCCTTCATTTTTTTCTTATTATCAGAAGTGCCCCTCCCGGTTGCACCTGCAACGCGTTGTGTGATCTGTATTCTTATATCAATGGGCGCTTTCTGCTTCGCAATTTTGTACAGTTCTTTCAGCCTGTTCCGTTCCCTCTCTGTGTCCTTACATTCCGTCAGAACATGAACCCCATCTTTAATCACATGCGAGGGGGACAAACATTTATCATACAGCCGTTCCAGTTGGGTTCTATCTATATCCCCCCCTGTGAGAGCCCTGAAAAGCCTACGGAAGCCTGCGGAGGACTGCAACAGACTCTTTGGCAGAGGTTCAACACTGCACTCTATCATTTCACTTCTCAGACGCCATTTCCTTTCACTCAGAAGGTGCATGGCCAAACGCTGTCTGGACGGATTCTCTGATTGGAAAGGGGAGAGATTCGCAAGGTAGGGAAAAATTCCGTCTCTGTCTCTAACGTTTCTAGTTTCTTCTTTCAACCAGTTAGACAGCCAGGCACCCTCTACGATCTTTTTTGCCGCCCTTTTCCTTCTGCCCTTGCCCTTCCCTTTAAACTTATCCCCCACCATGCTTGGCAATGGAGGCCACAAAAGGGAGCAATCTAATGGAACGGCCAGCCATTTTACTGTCTTAACAAAAGGTTCACATGAGCCAGCCAAGCACTCATTCCACACTGCCCGGGGTAGAGCACGGTCGATCGATTTGATGCATTGGATGAAGCCCCGACTCAACTTACCAAGTAGAGAACTGAATGGCTCGAGAGAGAGAGACAGAAGGGAAGGAAACAAAGGAGTGATGGGAGAGACCAAAACAACATCGAACAAAACGTAACTGTAATGCATCGAGGCAGGCAGCATCTGTTTTTCTCAGCGGGATCGTTTCCAGTCCATACAGCGCGACTGGCAGCCAGAAAGCCTTGAACAAAGTAATTATCATCATCATCATCACGTGCGAGGTTTTCTAACTCTTTAACATTCAAGTGATGGGGAAAAATGTATATAAAAAATCTAACTTGAATTGTACAGAAAATATGTAACACAATTAACAAAATTACATTATACACCTTTAAAAACAATAGGCTTTCAAGTCACTTTAATTAAACGATCATGTTAAGTAAAGACGGTCCCTTGAAACACGTTTAAAACTAAATCTCTAGCTAAATCTACAGCCCCCCGGGCCATACATTTGTTATTTGAGCTCTGCTTCATGATTGCTTAATTTAGATATTTGTTCAGAAAGGAACCAGGTCGGGGCCGCCTCTCTCGTCTGCGAATGCGGCGAGAGAGCTTGCATGCGAGTCGAAGAAGAACCCGTAGAAGCGGGATCCAAGGAAGGCCAGTCGAGATGCGTCAAAGAGGCGTCCTAGCAGACCCCACCGAGAGTTTGCAAACAGAGAGGCGTATGCTTGCTCGTGAGGCGTAGACGTCGGGCGTATCGCCGCAGCTGCTGCACCTTCCCGATCGCTGTCCCCCCCCCTTCGCAACACTCGTGTTACAGCGGAAGTTCCTCCCCCCCTTCGAAAACTGTCCCCTTCCTCTCCTAGATCCCCCTCGAAAAGTGCCGACGGAATGTCCCCCACCTGTCTCCATCCCGACCGAGAGGCCACAGACAGTTTGGCGACTAGAGAGTCCCCCATTTCTTCGTGTGCGCGCACCCCCGCCTCACACTGCCACACTCCGAAGGGAGGTTCGGGAAACAAACGCGCTAGGGGGTGAAGGGGAGGGGCACATGAGTACAAAGGGCGACCGTACGTGGAGGCCAGAAGGAAATTCCGGCCCACAATCGGGGGGGGTGGGGGGCCGCTAGACGGCGCAAACGGAGGCAGACCCACGGACCCTCCGTCGGTTCGCCTGTCAACCGATCCGCCAGAGTCCCAAGCAGCCCCCGGAATTGATGACTCAGACGATCGCGCCGAGTGCCGGGATCTCTGCTGGCTTTTCTCCCGGCCGCTTCCGGCACGACTCGTATCACCACCCCGACCCCCTTGGGCAGCGCGCATTGCGCGCGCACGCACACCTGCAGCCCCTTCTTGTGTCTGTCGTTGCCGCCCTGCCGTACCTGCTGAGGGCGGTGGAAACTCATCTGCCAGCATGGTGGGGGGGAATGAGGAAAATTGGTCTGCAGACTGAAGGGGATCGAAAATGAGGAGAACGGGAGGAGGGGGGGGGAAATCGAGGTCATCTTCTGATTCCCCCCCTCCCTGGGGCTCCTCGTCTTCCCACCCTGAAGGATAAAAATCTGAAAGCTCAAAGTCTAACGAATCCATTCCGTCTGACGATGAGAGCAATCCGCTTTGAAGAAGGAGTGCACGTTGTGCAGATGCCAGGCGGTCCCGAAGGGCAGGTAGTACTGCCTCAGCCGTACGTGCTATTACAGGTGCGGCAAGGAGACGCAAGGCATGGCATGTGGATGCAAGCACACCCGCCCATCTGTTCCTTTCTTCTGGGGAGATGAACTGGAGTTCGAGTAAAAACCCAGGGGTCGCCCCACCATGAGCCCCTTCAAACGGGGCGGGGAAAGAAGCATAAGGATGGGAGACGGAGAGACGGAGACCCCATCCGAATATGGCCCCTATTTCATCTTCTGCCGTCTCTTCTTTTTTTTCTTCTTCTTCCCTCTGCCACTGAGACTCGTCTCCTCCTGCAACCACACCAAAAACACCCCCTGCAGTTTTCAAGGGAGGCGGGGCTCCATGGGAACCCTCCCCCTCCAAGCCCGTGCCCTCTCTCTCTACTCCCAACTCAACAGGATCCAAAAGACGCTGCCACGTGACTCCGGACACAGCACGGAACCCCTGTTCTCTTGACACACCCCCAGCCGAATCCGCCTTCCATTTCCCTCCTTTATCTGCAAACACCCCACCCGCCCCTCCCGCCTCTGCCTCTTCATCATCTACAGCAACGTCAAGCGCTCTCACACTCAGCAAAGGCACAGCGAAAACGGAGATTTCGTCTGTGCGGCTCCGAAAGAAGAGGAGCATCCCATCCTGCGACTTCACCCACAGACGCTCACAGCAGCTCCGCAAAGGAAACCCCCCCCCAGGCAGAGGGGAGGCACCGATGTGCCGAGTCCACACATGGGCCTCCAGCTGCAGTGACACACACACACACACACACACACACACACAGACACACATACACATAAACACACAGATACACATACACACACACACACACACAGAGAGAGAGAGAGAGAGAGAGACAGACCACAGAGAGAGAGAGAGAGAGAGAGAGAGAGACGTGTCAAGAAAAAGCGAAAGAGGAGTCACGGACAGATTACCGGACACAGAAGAGCCAAAGTAGCGGACAGCTGCAGAAAGAAACATCCGACCGAGTCACGACCCACCTGCAGGGACCCCGGCACTGCCTCATGGGGTCTGTGCAAAGCTGAGTAGACAGGGAATAATTCTTCAAGTCGGACAGCTCCCTGGTCCCCCCTCTCTCCGTCATTCTCCCTCTCACGATCTCGTCCCTTTCTTCCTCCAAACCCTTTTCCCTTCCCCCCCTTCATCCCACCAGTATCACGACTCCCCGACGCCGCCCCCGAACGCTCTGTCTGGCGGAGCCCACTCCGCGTCGACGCCTCAGGGCCCCCCATGCGGGCATGCCCCGCCGTCTCCGCCGCCGCAAGACAAGAATCGCAAGAACAAGGAGACGATGAACCCCCACTCTCCCCACCTCCATCTCCTCCTCCCTCTCCCCCCTCTGCAATCGGACTTTCTTCCCCACTGAGCACACCCCCCCCCTCCCCCATTGGACTACCCTCACCCTCCCCCCTTCCCTCCGGACTTGCCTCTTCAACCACCGCACCCGTCAGCTGCTGAGTCGACCACCATGACGAAATATTCCAAGAATTCAAGAACTGGCCCACCACCGTCTCTGCATGCTTTGTTCTCCCTGACTGCCCCTCTGCCGGCGAGGCACCCGAGCTGTCTACCCCCGTCTGACCTCTACCGGGAGAGGCTGATGTTTCTAGATTGGCCGCGTGGAAGGTTTGGGCCTTTGTCTTAAGGTCTGCAGGCGACGCGTCATCTGTCAGGGGTGATCCTTCCCCGTCCTCTACACCCCCAGCACTACCGGAAGTGTCACCCCTGTTGTCTCCACTAAGGCCGTGGTCACCTTCTGAGTCGCTGAAGGGATTTGCACCCCCGCGTTGTTGATCAGACGATCGGGGCGGCGGAAACAGGGCCCCTTTAGCCCCCCCACCCTGCTTGGAGGTAGTTGAGGCTTTCGATCGCCCCTGGCGTCCCTCCCCTGATATACTGCGGGTCTTCTGTGAGGCCCTTCTGTTTGAGCTGGCGTCGTCCCTTTCGGACGCTTCTGAATATTCCTCCTCCTCAGGAAACAGCGTTAGCTGGGAGGGAGGGGGGGGAGCTGAAAGAGCTCGGGGACCAAGAAAATACATCGAGAAATGACATCGGTGGAGGGACGGAGCAAGGGCTTTGACTTTTGCGAAGTCTGGGTGGGCAAATGGAGACGGACTGGGGCCTGTCTCGTCAATCAGATGTCCTCTGGTGTGGCGGTTGAGGAAAATAAAGAAGTCAGAGGGGAGTCCCCCTGCGTGTCCACATGAAAGGGACTCTACTTTCCGACTACCTAATCGAAAGCCGTGTCCGGACAATGGGCTCATGTTCCCACTGTGAGGGTGAGAGTGGGACGGCAAAAGATTCAACGATGCTACTAAAGGAAGGGGCATCGCTACAGTAGGCAACACAGGCGACAGGGCAACTGCAGCCTGAGAGACCCCACCGCCCCCCGATCCCCTCCCGTGTCTGCTGCCTGAACTAGACCCACGGCGTGCTGCTGAGACTGCGGCAGCCCCCCCTCCCCCTCCCGCACCCCCATTGCTGGGCCGCCTTCTTCGAGCACTTCCGGAAGAAGAGCTGGCTGCTGCTGCCGGGAGGAGAGGCGGGATGATATCAGGGACCTCCACCAGATCCCCCGCACCTCCGGGCCCGGCCCCCGCGGGCATACGGTGCAGAGGGCACGGGGGGGGGACCATCGCAGCGAACCTGGAAAGGAACTGAGACTGAGGCCACTGGACCCTGCAGGCAGGAGGAGGGGAGGGGGCGGACAGTCAGAGAGAGAAGAAATCAGAGGACGAGAGATGAGAGGGAGAGAGAGAGAAAACGAATGTTGTCTTCTGCAGGGAAAAGCAAAGAAAGGGGGTTGTCAGTCGGTCCTTCTCAGATCAGTGAGACGCCGCATACATACTAAAACTCTGTGTGTGACTTTCAAACGCATCCAGAGAACCGGGGGTCCCCCTCGAAGGGCTTTCTGCAAAGAAGCGCAGGCAGAAGCCCGCGCGCGCTCTGGCAAATAGGCGCACGCGCGCGCGATACACACACCATCGCAGGCGTACATACACACAAAGTGAGTGAGATTGAGAGAGAGAGCAGACTGAAACAGCCGACTGACCAATAATTTTCGACCACCCACACCCATCGCTCCTCCTCTCCACACCCAGGCCTCGGGGGGCGTCTGTGGCTGCCAACCGGTAGAGAGACCGCCTCTCCCTGCACTGCCTGCGTTTCAGAAGACGAAACAGATCCCCCCCCCTGATATCTCTGCAACGCTCTTCCAACACTCGATGCTATACTTTGCCTCTTTGCATCCTTATCATCTGCAAAACGCAAAATGTGTTCCCACACACTGTCCATTAGTGCTGCCTCAGGGGTCGTGCCTGCCTCTCCGCTCTCCCCTGCAGAAGAAGAATCACCCATCCCATCCGATCCCATACCCACCACACCCTCCGGCCTCCCCCCTCTCCGAAACGCGCTTGCCCTATGGTCCCCCTTGTGCCTTGTATGCCCTCCATGATTGTGGCTATGCCCCCCCCCATTTCTGCTGTGATGATGGAAACTCCCCGACCCTCCCAGATGACGCGGACGCACGGCTACTGCAGCGAAGTGCTTATGGCAGTCCTCCAAAAGCCGTACGCGCTCATCCTTACTCATATAGCATCCCGCCCTCTTGGCGCCCCACCTTCCCGCCGCCGCCGATCGCAAAGAAAAGATCCGATCGACAATCGACAGAGAGAACGCAGGGCCAAACCGCCTTCGGCAAGGCCACAGGCGAAGCGCTGCCGTTGCCGTGGGGGCGCATAGGAGAGACTTCAGGTCGAACAGAACGGAAAGTTGTTTGTCCAGACGCCTGCACACACATAGACACACACACACACACACACACACACACACAGAGAGAGAGAGAGAAAAGGAAGGAAGGAAAGAAGAGAGTTGGCGGAGTATCATGAATGAGAGAGGGATTGGACTCCCGGACGTGGGTGTCTGTGACTGCATGGTGAGATTTCATTTCTCTACAAACAGATGAAGAAGAGATCCTCAGGCAGACGGGGGAAAAGACGAGAGAAACAGTCACAGAGAGAGAGAGAGAGAGAGAGAGAGAGAGACGCTTCCCCTCCGGCTGCATGACGACCATACTGCCTCTCTGCCGATCTGACTGACTGCGCTCTCTACTTTTCGTTTTTTGAATCGCCTCTTTCCTTAGTAGAACAAATTATCATGCTTGTCTGCCTGCCGGACTGACTGACTCTGTTGTCTCCTCTCCCCACTGGAGGTAGAACGTTTTGAATGCCCCCCTGAGTCTCTCTGCGTCCTCCTCAACTCGAGTCTCCAGGCCGTCAAACACACGACGCAAGTAGCTGCGACGTTCCGAAAAGTCCCCAAGAAAAATCTCGTCATGCTCAGTCAACGCCAAGGTTGGCTGCTGCTGCTGCTGTTGCCTTCCTGCTGACGCCCTGCCGGACGGAGGAAAGAAAGCCGCCATCACCGACGGGCGGCGTGAGTCCCTGTAGTGTGCAGCCACATTGGCGGGGCGGATAAACAGCAGCTTGGAGATGTACGCCGCCAAGGTCTTCTTGAGGACCTCGTCTGCTACTCCGAAGAGAAAGTGAGGGTGCATGTCACGGTACAGGTGTGCAAGGAGGGTGTGCATCCTCCGTGCGGCCCCCCCCGTCTCCCTCGGGGCCTCTGCAGGCGCACTGCAGAGACGGTGCACGGCGTCGTTGAGGTCATCAGGCCCCGCGGGGGGGAGGCCTGAGAGGTCAATTTCCATCACCGACCGGCTGCACACACACACACACACACACACACACACACGTCAAGAAGCACAGAGAGAGAGAAAGACAGGAGAAGATCATGTGGCAGATACACGGAGTCTCGCAAAAGACGTACGAAAACACGCAGACATGCGCACAAAAACTTTAAGGTAGAAAGACAGATGTATCTGCACTCGCGAACAAGGGGGAAGCATGAGGACATGCAGAGGGGAATGGGATCTCAAAGAGAGAAGGTCCTCACACACGCCTACACACACTCTCTCGCGCGCGGGGGGGGAATGAACCTAAAGACAACCAGAGAGAGAGAGGAAGTTAGGGAGACCGACCGACCGACCGACCATCTGTCAATCTCGTCCAGCAAAGGCCCGACTACCAGGGAGACAACCGCCGCTTGCGCCTTCTGGCCGAACCGGGTAAACCCCCCCGCCTCCTGGGAGAGACCATTTTCGGTCAGATGCTCTGCAAGCCTTCCTGCAATCCAGAAAAGGGGCGATTCCGCACACATGCAGGCAAAAAAAGGATTCATGCGCATGACTATGAGTGCTGGCAGGTCAGCCGACAGTCAGGCTCGTGCCGAGCGAAAGAAGAGGACATCGAGGGGCACGGGAGGAGGAACGACTTCCAAGAACGGGGTTCGCATGGAATGGAAAGAGGCAGGCGCGAGAAGACGAGTTGGAACGAACGACACTGGAAGGGGGGCAACGCACCTACCTGTGAAGGAGACGGGGGCGCCGTTTTGAGGAAGGGGCAGAGCAGGAAAGGGGGGGTGATGGAGGGAGTGCACCAGACGCACCGACTCCTCTGCACCCGCAGAAGCTGCGTCTGGTTCACCGTCAGGAAACCCGATGCCGAATGGAGAGGACGAATCTTTCGTGGTCTGTGTTTGCGGTTTCTGCCTGGCTGGGGACGGTGAGGGTGTGTTGGAGTCTCCTCCTTCTTTGCGGGCTCTTACAGGGCTGGGTGTTGCTGAGGGGAGCGCGTGGGGTGGAGACGGAGAGAATCTGTTGGATGAGACAGAAGGCGATTTGGGTACCGGGGGAGTGACTCGTCTTGAGTCTGTCTCCTTGTCCGTTCCTTTGGCCTTCAGTTGCTCACTTTTCTCTTTCTCTGCTTTTGCCCTGCTTGCCTCTTCCTCCTCCTCTAGTGCTGCCTCCTCAGCAAAGGGGTTGCTTGAATGTGACCGAGCTACTGCCGGCCTATCAGCAGCCTTAGTTGGTGACACCACAGGAGGGGCACCTCTCTCGTGGACTGACTTCGCTTCATCCTTTTCTTCTTTTCCCTTAGAGGGAGAAGGCATTGCGCTATCGTTTGGAGACGCGAGCGGGAGAACGACTTCCCCGTCTCCGTCTCCCTCTGTGCGGTTTGTGCCCTCCCCCCCCTTCCCGCCAGCCTTTTCCTTTTCTTCCAGCTCTGCATCTGCAGAATCTGTTTCTCTCTTCTGTGTGACATCTTCATTTTCGTCTTCCTTTCCCTTCTGTTCAATCAGTGAAGGCGACACAGGTCTGTCAGGAAAGCCAGCACCACCCTCCGCCTTTCCATCCACAAGATTCTCTCCCTCGACATCAACGTCCTCAGGACTTGAACCAGCAGGGGTCTGCATCCTGCTTGGGGG
>JAHBMJ010001170.1:0-10290 GCA_018398765.1 Chromera velia | reverse complement strand
GGGGGGGGGGGGAAGCAGGGGCAGTGCGGGGAGACGGCAAGACCCCTGCAGAACCCTCCGCTTCTTTTTCCCCCTTTGTCTCATCCTCCTCCCCCTGTTCCTGAATCTGCTGTTCCTTCAAGCTGAGGGATACAGACCGAGAGCGTTGCATCGACATTCGACGCATCATCTTTCCCCGGCGGGAACGGAGGAAGGTGGCCAGGGGAGCCAGCCACTTGTCTTGGAGTCTGCAGATAGCGCGGCTGTTCAGCAGCTGGGAGGGATAGAGAAACCCCCCTCCCCTGGCAGTGCCCCTCAGACGCGTGCGAAGATGCCTGTCTGCAAGTTTGCACTCCTGCAGAAAGAAAGAAAGAGAGAGAGAGAGAGCAGGGAGAAGAGAATAGAAGAAGTGATACAGAGAAAAGACGTACACACACAGAGAGAGAAACAGAGAGAGAGGAAGGGAACGCAGAAACAAGAGAAGCCCCGAGACGACATGGGAACGCACGAAGAAACGAAAACAATCACCGACAGAAAGTGAGGCCTCAAAGAACTTGCGGCACGTCAAGTTCAAAGAGAGAGAGAGAGAGAGAGAGAGAGAGAGAGAGCCACAATTTGCCTTCCTCCCTGTCCCCAACTCCAGCCGTTCTCCATAGAACAAAAGAAATATCCTTCTCCCTTCCCCCTCACCTGGAGATAGAGCCGGACGTTGTTGATCTGTGCGGAGAGTAAGGCGACCAAGCGGCTCTCCCTCACTCCCCTCATCACAGAGAAAGCCCTGCCCTCACCCCCTCCTCCCCCGCCCGCCGCCGCATCATGCAACGGATGAAGACACACCACAGCCTCCACTGAATTCACGTGGAGTCGAACAACGGATTGCACAAGCTCAGTCATCTTCCACTGAAGCTGGGGTATGTGGGACTCCGCCGCACTCTCTAGCAATCGATGTACGAGGACAAAAAAGTCCACAGGGGCCGAGGAATGCAACCACAGCTCGGTTGGGTGACGTTGAAGAAGACCGTCATCCAATCCATCGGGGAGAAAACTGGACTCACCTAGCGACACTGCACCCCCACCGCCACTCACCCCTGAGGTGTGCATGCCTCCCAATCCCCCTCTAGCTCCGTCTCCAAAACCAGCGAGTTGCAGATCTCGCCAGACAATATTCAACACATAGTCACGGAGTTTTGTGCGGACCCGGAGGCTGTATGCACACGCAAGACTCTCCAGAGCAACGCATGCAGAGACGTGCAAAGACCTCAAGTCTGCACACCACCTTGCCAGACTTCTCCCCCCCCCTTCACGCCGTCTCCTAGTCCCCTGAACGTCTACATCCCCAACCCCGCCTCCAGTCCCCCACTCCTTCTCTCTCTTTTCGAGATGTGCCAGGAGTAACAACGAAGAAGCACACGACAACACCGCTCTGCCCTCAAGCAGCGCCTCGATTCCTGCCTGGAGGGTTGTTGCAGTCGTGTTCAGCACTTGCATCAGCGACATGATCTCTGTTGTGGACACGTGCTCGACCAGCGCTGCCCAGATGGGAGACACCAGTGCGAACAGCTGCAGAAAAGAGAAGAGGGCCAAGAAAGAGACATTTGCACTCAAACAAGAGAGGCTGAACAGCTCATTTGCGACAACTCCACCCAGCTTTCAGATGACGAAGCCTCCCAGCAGCATCCCACTGACCGACCAACCTTTGCGGTGTATGCCACCAAGAGACGCGCCAGATTTTGGAGGAGACAGGCACGTCTCTCAAAGTCCGTCTCCACGCCCGGACCATACCGAGGTGGCTTTTTCAGAGCGTTCTCGCACAACTGGATAAGGCGCGTGGTCGGGTTGTAGAAACGCGCAACCTGTTCCCATAGGTGCTCCAGCTGGAGTGCCCGCTTGCCCTCACTGCGTATGCGCCTTGACTCTACGCAGAGTGTGTCAAGCAAGTGGAGACAGCGAGTGTCTAGTACACCCCCCCTCTTGCTGGAAGACGGTGTCTCTCGGGGAAGCGCTCTGGTCTGCTGTGCTGCTCTCTCTGTGTATCCCTTCCCCAGGAAACCTATGCACTCAAAAAGGCAGTCTGCTACCTGTTCATTTACCCACACAGCCGCCCTCTGTTTGGAGCAGGACAGAAGTTCATCCACCGGATCCCCGTGTGGGTGGTCTCCTGTGCCTGTGGGACTCGCTTGATCTTCACTCCACTCGACACCCCCACCTCCACCACCCACGTCTTCGGCAAAAGGATTCTTCCCGACACTCATCAGCCGTGCTCAAGACTGAGAAAACAAAAATGATCTTATGGACGGAGGAGAAGCGCTCAGAGAGCGCCTAGTCAGTGCCCACTGGAACCTACCAAACAGGGGCTTGTTCGACTTCTCTGTTGGTTCCAGTCAAGATAGAGATGGATAGAACTTCTAGAGGATAATGAGATGCACCGATCGGTATATAGGTGTAGCAACTCTGTGCAAGGGCGTCCAGCCATCTGTCTTTTCAGAAGAGACGCCATGGTCTCTCTTTCTGCGATCGACGGGGCAGTGCCGCCCCCACTGCCGGGGTCTCGGGCCTTCAATGGAGGGCCCATGCATGCATTTTCGGCACGCTGGCATGCCGGGGTCCTGGCAGCATATCATCCATGCATGCAGACAGCTATCCGACTATTCGGATCCGTGCAATGCATGCAAAAGAAAATAAAGAGGAAAATTAAGAAAAACTGCACATGCAGCTAGTACGTACCACGTGCACGGCCATCGATTCGATCCTCTTAATTAATTAACTGCATCAGTCATTGCATGTCTGTACTGCTGCCTTTTCATACTGTAACTTCGTCACTTCCAAAAACAGCCCTACCCGACCGTAAATATAGAAAAGAGTCTGAGTTAGACGCGACAAAAATCTGGACGCTGCTCAACTGTTGTCACAGAACACTCACGCTGGTACTCTGTTGCCCAAAATCCAGCTCGGCTCTCGTCAGTCAAACCTCCCCTCTAACTCCTTCCTTCAGATGGGTCTCACCCCCCTCGTTCTCGCGCTTTCGGTTCTGGGTGCCGGAGGGTTACCAGACGACTGGGTAGCTCGAGGGATCACATGCAACAGTCGCACAGGACTCTCCCACCCTCCCCCACTCTGCGCACCCGACGATAAGTGCACCGACCTCTTCCCTTCCTACGCCATCTACGGCACATCTGAGGTCACAGAGGAACAGCACGAGGCGACCTGCGCGAGGGGTTTCGGGTTCCTCGGGAAGGACGACGGGCCTCCGAAGGAAATTAATGTGCCGACCGACTTTGCCCCCGGGGGAGTGAGAAAGAGAAAGTACTGTCTGTACGAACCGAGAGGGACGAGGCTTCCCCTCGTAATCTGGTTCCATGGCTCTAGTGGCTCTGCCGGGAACGTCTATGACATCACGGGTCTCCGTGATAAGGCGGAGACCTGGCGTCTGGATGACGGCAACGAAGGCTTCCTTCTCGCCACGCCCCAGTCATTGAACCGCCATTGGCCCCCCCGTGTGATTGGAGAGAGCGGCGCAAAACACGATTACATCTATAGAGATTGGGAGAAGAACGAAGATTTTCGGTTTGTGGATCGCATGATTGATGAGCTGGTTGCGTCGGGCAAAGCAGACCCCAACAGGATTTTCGTCACCGGCTGGAGCAACGGGTGCATATTCTCAATGGCGTATGGAATTGTCAGATACACTACGCCAACCCCCGCCGGCAATCGTGTGGCAGCAATTGCCGGCTTCAGTGGCGTCGATCCTTTCACTGCAGTAGGCATCGATATCGGCTGCATCCTTGCCGAGTATCCGAAACCCAATCCTCCTCTGATGCTTGTCTCAAAGGACTGTGACGTCATCCCCTGTTTCCTTGTTGAGACCTGGGTAGCTTGGTTGAGGTCCTCGGGAGGAGAAGAGAACACGAACTTCCTTCTGATAAACTCAAACGGAGACCAAGTGTCGGAATGCGCAGGTCTGACCAGTTGCGACCCTGCGACTGCCCTTGTGAATCACTTGGCATGGCCTTCCTCGAGGGAGGACGAAATGCTGCAGTGGTTGAAGGCCCACCCTCTCGACGCAACAGCACCCGGCCCCGGTCCTGGGCCATCTCCCACAACCACAGGTGGGTGATAAGTTTGACGTTCCTAATCTTTGGGCCTACACGCATTCGAATCCATATCCATTTGTTCATGTACCTGTTTATTTCTTGGTCTCTCTCTCTCTCTCTCTGTCTGTCTCTCTCTCTCTCTCTCTCTCACTCTCTCTCTCTCTTGCTTCGATATTGATGATCCTGTTCGCTCCACCTGCGTGTCGAAACTCTTTTGATGATTCTTGTCTCGCTGACGTATGCTTTTGTGCGATGGGCTCCTGGAACTTCCATTTCTAGCTGCGACATTCTTTCTATCTGTGCCTTCATTCATGCTCCCCCGCCGGTTTCTTCTTGTTTGATTTTTTCTCTTCTCTTCTCGTCTCTTCTCCTCTCGTCTCTTCTCCAGTTGCACCCACGACAACAACCACCACATCCGATTGCGGATTCTGGTGCTGGCTCACCTCCACAACAACTTCCTCCGCCACCACCACACCTCCCGGGGTCACTACGACAACCACCACCACGACGCCAGCCCTCATCACAACCACCAGCACGACAACCTCAAATTGCGACTTCTGGTGTTGGCTGACCTCCACCACCACCCCCTCAACCACCACTGTCCCCCCTCCCTCCCCAACCACTTCCACCACCACAACACCAGCACTCACCACGACAACCACCACATCAGATTGCGGCTTCTGGTGTTGGCTGACTTCCACAACCACCACAACCACCACCACAACACCAGCATTGACCACAACCACCACCACTACAATCGCAACCACAACCACCGCCCCCCCTTCTCCAACCACAACCACCATTGTGCCCACCACCACCACCTCCACGCCTCCACCAAGCCCCACAACCACCCCCCCATCAGACGACTCCCCCTCCCTTCCCCTCCCTCCAGGGGGAGAGACTGTGATTGCAGACCCCAACCGCTGTCTCTCTTCCTTCACTGAAATCAACGGGGAGGCAACAGGACGACTCCTCTGGCTGGTCTCCTGGAGGGTTGACTCTGCAGATGCCTGCGGGCGGGTGTGCAACTACGAGAGCAGCACCTGCATGGCATATCAGTACACAGAGTCCAACAAGGAGTGCAAGCTGATGGCGGACCGCGGCCTGTCTCAAAAAGAAGACACTGACATCGTCTTCTGCATCCGCAACATGGCATGATTACGTGAAAAAAATAGATGTCCTTCCGACCAGCGACACGACCTTTTTATTCCATGACAGGGAAAATGTTCGAAGGGAATCTCAAGAGATTTTTTGTGCACAGCGAATTAAAAGATAGATCTGGGGTCAAGGTCTGATGGTATTGGGGTCAAGATCTGGTATTTATGCGTGAATCAGATTCGCAATGCTGCAGTCTGTTCGGGTCTCACTCATAGAAGAAGTGACCGAATGGAGATGTTATGGAGCCACAGCACGGCTTTTTAGAGTCTGCTGGATCAGTCGAGGACCAGGTGATTGCAAGCAGCTAGCTGATCGATGCAGAAAAATAGCAGAGGGGAAAGAGGATCAAGAAATCGGATGGGGCCATGATCGGAGAAGAGAGAGAGAGAGGTTCGCAGGAAGGGAAGGAATGGTGTTTGGGTGGAAGCTTATAGGGGTGGTTGGTTGATTTTGTTTTTTTGACTGTGTTTGTTTGCTTGCTTTTTCATTTATCTGTCTGTTGATTGGTCTGTCTGTTTACTGAGTCACTCACCTGATTTTCTCAGAAGTCTGCATGCTGCATGCAGTTTGTGAAGGTCCGAAGGAACGTGATTGGGCTCTAGGATTGGGCTTCCTTGTTGGGTCAAAATGAAGTCCCTTTTCTGTCCTGGAGATCCGATCGAACTCTCTCAGATGATGTTTGAAGCACCCGATCCGAATTCATTTCAAGGATGTTTCCCCTTTCAAACACTAAGAGGGTCTCTGTAAATGTAACGGCATGAGGATACATTTGTCATGCACTGAAAGGCGACGATTGCCGGCCCGGGAAAGAAGATACAAATTCAGTGGAATCCACGTCTGCATGAATTAAACGAATTGTCAGTATGTGCCAGTGCGTGCTTTGCTTGTCTGGATGCAGAGCTTGATTGACTCGCGTGCCTGCTTTCATCCATACTATGCGTTGCTGCCGCTCCAACAACGTTATTGGATGCATGGAAGAATTCGATCATATTGAGATAAAATACCTCTCCTTCAATTCTGGCATTCAATGAGTCTTTCTCTTGGAGCAAACATATATCCTGGTAAGTCAAGGTCAAACGCCGCGTCCCTTGCAGGCATGCCTGTGTTCAGCGACGAAGCAACACCGGATGCTCAGCAAGTTGTACGCGTAGAAGCATGTTTTAAGCAGATGCTTGGAGATTGCTCGGGGAGACGTCTTAAAAATGAATAATTCAATAACTTTCTCAGTATTTATGATAATTAGTGTACTATTTGTTTTTGTTTCTGCAAAAATAATAGAATTGTGCTAAAAGTTTTATCGATATCATTTGAGGCTTAATTCTAGCAATTATTCTACTGAATGAATGAATGAATTAACTTGAATGAATGAATTAATGGTCAAAACGCCGAGCAGGCACCTGCGAAAGCTTGCTTTCCCCCACTTGCAAGGAGATCGAGAGCTCTCCTGGGTCGTAGAGCGCCACTCCACCCAGGGCAAAAGGAGCGCCACAGAAGAAATGGCAACCGCAGCACGCACAGACAGAAGCAGAGGAAAAAGAGAAAAGGATACAGCAGCAACAGTTAGAGACAGAAAGGATGCCACAGAAAAAAACAACAGTCACGGTTTGTTGGAACACAGAACTGTCGAACCTTGCTCAACAGGGAGCAAAGGGAGGCTAAGGCCCCTCCAAGGAGGACAGCCCACGCTGCTGAGGAGTTCCACCAGGCAGGGGTTGATGTGGCATTCCTCCAAGAAACCCGAACACACGGGGAGATGGAAGAATGCAAAACATAGAGACTGCTGCTTGTAGGTCCAGAGAAAGGAGACCCTCTGCAAAGAAGAAATCAAGTTAGGCTTGTGTTTAGTTAGAGGGCAGAGAGAAGAAAACCAAGTCTACTTCAACGCTTCGGCAAGGCCAGTTGGGTTGCAAGGACCGACCTCCAGAATGTGACCCTGATCTCTGTATATGCACCCACCAGTGGGGCAGACGATGCAGAGGCTCTTGAGCTCTATGCAGAGCTCTGAAAAGCAATCAAAAACATCCCAAAGGGAAATCTGGTATGTATGTCTCCCAATAATTATTATTCTAGGAATTTAAATGAATATAATTACTAAGTAGACAATTCTACCGGCGTTTTAACAAACAATAACCATACATGTATCTGCTACCCAGGAGCTTAGCGCTCCAACTCTAGCTCCAACTGGGGTTAAGCATTAAAAAAAAAACATATATAATAGAGCTAGGATCTTGAAGGTTTTCGGGTAGTGACCAGGTTTGATTTGATAGATTTAAATTTGATTTGATTTGAGGTTAAGATCTAGATTTGATAATCTAGGCGGATTTGAGGTTACTTTTGAGGTTAGACTTCATAAGTTCCCTAACATGCGAGCTCTTCTAGTTTTTACCAATAATAACTCATAATTTTAGGTTTCTGACTGTCTTTAAAGCTAGCTTTGAAGAAATGATTCGATTTAATTCATTTAAAATCATTTGAAACAACTTTTAAACATTTTTTGACCTCCCGATATCGTCTTGAGACACCACTGTAGCCTTTGCCATAAGTCAGCGTATTGCGCGTACACCTATCTTTAGGCCTATCTAAAGAATATGGGAGTCGTGTGTACACATGGCTTTCAACACCAACACCGCCAACGATCCCAAAGGAGGAAACGCGTGCACAGAAGGCCGAAGGATCGAGCCGCAAATCTGCACAGCCGGTGAGAGCAGCACAGGTGATGGACCTGTCTCCTCCCGCTGCTGCTTCTGTCCAGAAGTTGCCTCCTCCCGACTCACGCCCGCGTGGCTGGCCTCAACGTAAATGGAAGACGTTGAACCAAAGAAAGCCCTGGGCGAAATGCAGAGGCCCTCGTGAAGCTTCGGAAAGAGACGGGAGCAGACTGAGCTCTGAACTTCACGGCGCATTCTTGTCGTTCCAGCCCCTTCTCGAGTCGCTGCCTCCCCGCGAGAGGTAGCGAAAGGCCGCTTCTCAGGACGAGCAACGCCCCTTGGCTCCCATCAACCCACCAACAAGCAAAAATCAACGGACAATTGAACATACAGACAACACAATGCCTCAGCAATCAAGCTAAAATAATCGATCCAGTCTCACTTTCAAGCTCGTGCGTCATAGTGCCTGATAGCTGTTTCGATACCATGCGTGTCACTGGTTTTGTACCGCCTCCTTACAAACTTGCCGTAGTCTTCAACTCGGCACTGTGCATGGCATGCATGGAATGCGCGCGACCCGCACACGATCGAATCGAACATATATATTAATATATATATATATGAAGTCACTCGCATGTACGATCAAGCCGTCTACGCCAAGCGCGTATACACATGCATCCGGCCTGAGGCACTGAAGCACTGTTGTTCAGCTGTCTACAAGTGGGAACTGTGCGCAAAGTAGAGTGTCACATAGCCTGACATGGCCGGCGAGTCGACCAGCAGGCTTCATTCCTCTTGAGCAAACGGAGGAATGGCATAGACGGAAAAGAGCACGGACAACACCTGTTGCCCGTTCAGCACATGCTTCCGCCTTAAGCTAGCTCTCCGTCTATATATATAGACGGCTCCAACCTTTAGGTTAGTTGAGGCTATTGTAGCATACCCTGGCAGCACTGTAACGTTATGCATCGATATCACCTCTTTTTCCTGCTTCTTGCGCTGAATGCAGGCTAAACCTCCTGCATGGACCAGCCGCGTCTCGAACTAGGTCTCGAACAACAGTTGTTCCTGCGCGGCCTACTCGGATCAAAGGTCAGTTGGTTCTCGGCTTCTTCTTGAAAGAACATCTATTCCTTTGTCTGATAGCTTGTCTATAGTCTGGATCAGCTTGATGCCGCCACACTAAAAACCGCGCGGCTATATCTGTATGCATTATCATGCATGCTATCCATTCAGAAGTACTCAATTCCCACAAGATCCTACCCTCCATCTATTGTCTTGCATGCAGCGTGCCGCAGCGTACAGCCTCTGTTGAGGGCTTGCGAGTGGGATCTTTTCTATGGCATGGCCGGATGGTGTCGTCGTCTTGTGCGAAAATGGGGTCAGCCTCTATTTTAGGATGCCGGTCGTCCGCGTGCGACGTCTACGCAATCTGTTTTTTTTTTTCCACACCCTTTGCATTCATCCGAGTTTGCGCGTGATCCACGAGCAATATTGTGAAGGCATCAGTCTGCTAAGACTCTAGCTAGGACTCTAGCCTGTTCTTCTCTAGTTCCCTATTCTTGGCCCTTTCTCCATCTCCAGGGTTGATGTCCGTCGAAGTCCGTCTGTCATCACTTCTTTATGGTCTTCCAATCTGTCATACCTCCGATAGAACCCCTCCCTTATTTCCATCCACCTCCCCTATTTCCGTACGTTTCCATAAGGCTTCGAACAGAATTCCTCCACCCCTGTTTCCATTCAGGTCTTAGATCTATCTGCTGTCTTCTGTCATACCTCCGATGGAACCCCCCACCTGTTGCCGTCTACGGTTACCTCCCCTGTTTCCGTCAGAATCCCTCCCCTCGATCCCCCCCCTAGTTGCATGATGGCCGGGTAATTACCGGGTAACCGGTTACCTGGCTGGGCTAGACCAATTTTTTAACAATGGCCAGGTTACCGGTTTACCGGCCATATAATTAAAAAAAAAAACAAAAATAAAAATCTAGAAAAAAAAAATTAAAAAAAAATATAGAAAAAAAAAATTATAGAAAAAAAATTAAAAAAAAATCTGGCCGCATTCGAAAGACGTGGAAACTTTTGAATCCTAAAACTGTTTTTCTTTCACGCAAGAAACTCATATGCACACACAACAAGCGAATAACATGCATGAAAATCGATGAAACACATTCATGCGGCATGAAAGCACACACACATGCACAAAACATGCGTGAAACACATGCACAGTCAACTCGACGCAATAGCTGTATCTGAACAAAAACCAGTTGAGGGATTTTGATTCATCAACTGATTTGCGCAGATACTCTCTATCTAGCGCCTCTTCTCAGACTCTTCTTGGCATTGACGACAGCCCGAGGCTGAGGCTGGACAAAATTGATGACTTCCTCCCCTCCCCCTCTTCTAACTGCTTCTGT
>JAHBMJ010001169.1:7640-34581 GCA_018398765.1 Chromera velia | reverse complement strand
TATAATTAATCTTGATTTTGTTTCGAATGTAATTCGGGTTCGAGGGAAGATGGTCAGACAGCATGAAGGTTTTCCTCAAGGGAGTCCATGCTCTCCTGGTGGGGCCCGATTTTTTGCCGCGTGGAAAGAGTACTCTGTTGCATTGATGAGATCGAAGCCTTCATGGGGGGGGGAGAAATGGATGGCAGGGAGATACATGGACGATAGAACGATTGTTTTTAGGTCTGACTGTGGTATGAGTGACGTGCCGGATGACCCCATGATGGAAAAGTTACTTGAGGAAGACTTCTACAGTCCTGCATGCGTTTTAGAGCGTCAAAAAGGATCTACGGTGCTTGGTCTGCGTCTTTTCTCTTTGCCGGAATCTCCTTTGATTTTGCTTTTTGCTGCTGTTAATCCTAACCGTGATGTTCTTTTTAATTTCTTTCATGATTTGGTTGCTTTTTCTCTGTTGCCCATTTCTGGAGGATGGTCCTCTTTTCCTAACCTACCTTCACTTCGTAGAATGCGTCTGATGCATGCTTTCTCCTGTGTTCCTTCTGTTTTAGCCAAGAAGGGCCTAATATCCTCTCATCTTATCTGGACACTTCTTTCTTGTAATGCACCTGCGGTTGTCCTGGTTGACGAACTTACTTTTCTGTTTTTGGAGTTGTATATTTTGAGATGGCCTGTTTTGTTTTTGCTTGATTTGTTCATGTCTGCAGTCCGTCGGACTGGTGATGATGGTCTTCGTTCTCTTTGGAAGGCGCGTTTCTCCTTTCTTTGTTTTGTTCTAAAATAATCTACATATGACTAATTTTCAATGTTACGGCCTTTTGTTATCGTTTGCTTCCGCAAGTGCACCTGAGAACCGTCAGCGATAGACAAAAGACAGCGGTAGGGATACGGAGGGGCATCGCGCGCGGGACACTACGTGTGTTCTCTAATCATGCCTACAGTCTATCCATCGGCTTGCAAGGATCGACATAATACTGCGATTAATTGGCATGCTGATTTCGAGCTATTAATGTTTAGCTCGGCATGTATGCGACACGTCAGTCTCCGATGGTTTTTCGCATGCATACGTTTTTTGTATGTTGTGTAATTAGCATGTATTCGATAAATTCTAATTGAATCAGACAGCAGCCTGTTGGATTGTACTGGATTATGGTAGATTGACCGTGTGCTCCTACCGACACATTTGTGCACAGACAACATAGGATCTCAGCTGTTGGAAGAGACTTTCAATTTCGTAGAATCTCCATTATCTTCTAGAAACACTAGGCCGCTAGAAATACTAGAAATTAGCTTTAGAAACCTAGTTTTTATAGGGTAAACGGTGTACCTCATTTTGTACCTGTTTTACACCTGATTTAAGGTGCACACCTGTTTTTGCACCAGCACCAGCACCTATAAGCAGATTAAAGCAGTGTTAGTTTGAATGTACTATAGAATGCATATGTAACTCTATCTCATTCATGTCAGAGAAATCGACCTTTACAGTTTCAAAATTAACCGAAATTAGTACTACGTGACTATAATTTAGCTTCGATCTTTTCTAAATTACTACTTTAGTTTAGCTAAGTTTACTATAATGTTTACTATTCTAAATTCCTTTACATTATTCTAAATTACTCATCTAGATTACTCAAACTTGCAGGGCAATATAACATTGAACAGTGATATACCTAGTGATATACGTAAGTTTACACTGTCTGAACTTCACTGGAAATCCTCAAATCCATGCACCGTCCATGCAGGGTCAACCGGGCAGCACTGAGCACTCACGCACAGTCAAGATTCTCAGACTCTATACTTGATCACGCTGCTGCTGATTCACGCATTCATACATGATTAAATTTGAATTATGTTCCTTATTTGAACGCCCCCGCACCCCTTTCTAGCAGTGCTCCGCCTTTAATCCTGTCTCCAACAGCGAATAACCAACCTGGTATACAGCTCACCACATTTCTCTCTGGAGGGCACGACAACAGGGACTGCCGACCAGTCTTTTTGTGGAAAGGGAAGAGCAGTAGACTCGATGTCTGATTGACAGTCTCTTTTCTTCTCCCCTCCTTCACCTTCTTCGCGCTTCTTTTGTTCACTCACTGCCGACGTCCGACCATGACCAGACAACTCAGTGAAAAGACAAAGAGAGATCGAGTGAAAGGATGAGCATACACGTTCTCAAAAGGAGCAGATGTGAATAGAACAAGCATTGAAAATGACTACTCCTGTAAAGGAGCGATGTCAACGTTAGTAGGGAGTGCCAAGAACGGAGGGCAGAAAAGAGAAGGGAAAGAGAGCAAAAAGGATGAAACGTGAGCACCGAGAGTCTGAATGCGCTCTTTTGACTTGCATGGGATCAGACAGTCAAGTGCAAACCACATGCTTCATCCCCGTCTTTGCGGCTGTCCTTCCCCCCTTTTCTGATGACCCCGTCTGGTTTTTGTTGCCTCTCTCTCCTTGAACTTCTCTTCATGTCCTCGAGCGGTCCTTCCAGTCACCCTCTTCTCTCTCCTACGCAACGGAGAAACCGAAAGCATGGTCTGTGCAATGCAGAACAGAAAAGAAGAAGGGAGAAAGCGGATGACGAAAAGGAAGGTTGCGAAGGCACAAGCGAATCGAAGGAAGAACTACATTGCCGGAGTGACTGGTAGAGTTGGTGGGTCCGACAAAAAGAAGCAGGTGGGGGAAGAAAAAAAAACTGCTTGAAGGCGCACGCACAAGCTGCTAAAGATGTCAGACAGGGAAGGAACTGTTAGGAAGAGAGAGGGATACGGAATGAAGCTTAATTCGATCCTTCTGCCTCCCTCCTCCCATGTAGCTTCTACTTCGCTTTCCCTTTCCGGTGCGGAGGTGAAGCGAAGAAGTGACGAAAAAAACTGCGTTTTGATCTTTAAAGACGAGAAGAGGTGTTGATGTGAGGGCAAAAGGTGTTGATGTTGAAGGAAAGGTGGATAGAATAGAAAGAGGGATCAAGTAGACTTGTGTAGCTTCATTCACCTCCAGTCACTCCTTTGTGAGGCGTGCAAACCAGACGATTCATTTGCCCTCTCTCCCGCAGGTGCTGTGCTTAATGCCTCGCGAAAAGGGGTTGCAGTTTGCAAACATTCAAGAATACAACAGGGAGACGCAAAGGAAAGGAAAGAAGAACTTTCCTCCTCTGATCTCACTGCGCACCTTTCCTTCTCTTCCTTGGAGACATCTGCACATCACGAGGTGAACTTCACTCCCCCCTCCACTCACCAACCAGACGCGAGACACAAAGAGAGAACACAAAGAACGCTCATGAAAAGTTATAGGTCACAGAATATCGAACAAGAAGCCCTACACCCTGTTGACGAGGCATCAAACAATGCCTCCCCATCTCCCCCCACTTTGCATTCATAAGAAGAAGCTGCAAGACAACAACCTCCGTCCAGCTACATCCATCCATCGGGCAGTCACCTCCTCCCTCGAACCGGCAGAGTGAATGCCAACCCTTCCATACTGTATTCCCTGCACAAGTCATGCATCGCTGCAAAAAACACGTACAACTTGAAGCAGTCCTGTTTCTCTCCCAGCAACTTTCAGGACGTTCCCTTCTCCTCCTCCTCCCTCTGAAAGCTCAAAAAATCGGGTCCCTGTCGTTCCCCCCGCTTGGTGGCGTCCTTCCGGGCTTCTCTGCTGTTGTATATCGTTGTCCTGCAAAGAGTCCAGACAGGGAACACCAAGCGTGAGACAACGGTGAGAGATAGGTCAAAGGAGAGACTGAAGACAGCCTTAGAGAAACACGGTGGCGTGGAGGTGGAAGCGCAGTCACATAAAAACATCTAGCGTATAGATACACGGTACCAAATCAAACAAGCGGCTGACTCTGTCCGAAGGTGGAGAAGAGGAAGAGAACTGCCATCAAAAGAAGAACGACCGTCGCCCGAGATCCCGCATCTGTGGTCGCGTTGGCTGCTGGTGTGACAGGTTCCAATCCTCCGATATCAGAGCCAATACCGGCCTGGTCGAAGTTTTGAATGGCATTCTGGAGGTTTACATTGAATGTAGAGAGAAAGTTACAGATGCAGTCCCACGACATTGTGTGGAGCACGTGCGTAACAGCTGTGAAAAGCAAGTGGTTTGTTTGTCTTGTTAGGTCGGTAGGGGGCTCGTTGCTCGCTCGCTTCGTTCAAGGAAGAGAGGAGAGACACAGTTCACAGTTCTCGAAGGGCCTTGTCGTCGTGTTTGATCAAAGGTGTCACAGAGCAGAGAGAACAGGAACAATCCAGGAAACGCGCTGGAGGGGAATATGGACGGAAAGCCGATCAAACAGCACGAAGCAATGCCGGGGTCTGCATGGGTCTGCATGCATGGGGGCCCACTGCGCCCGGTGCAATGCCTGTAAAGCCGCCATTTTGAGCCCCGCGGCTGCGCCGCGGACTCTTTCAAGCCCCTCCTCGGCGGCGCACCCTTCCCCGCCCGCCCTGCATGCCAATACATACATATGAATATACAAATGCTCATATAAAACGAGCAATTTGCGCCGCAGGCCCCAAAATTTTTCGGGAGGCTCTTTGGTATATGCATGCATGTTTTCACTGTGTTTTGACAAGTCTGTGAATGGTTTGTCGCGGGGCTCCACAGAGTATAGCTTGGAAAGTCGCTCCGCGGCGCGGCGCGCGGCCGCGGAGCGCCCCCTTCGGGCGCCCCGCGGCAGATTGGGGCCGCGGCGCCGGCCAAAAAATTTAAAAGTTGCGAATGCGTGCATGCCGGGGCCCCTTGCGGGGCGAATTTTCGGGTGGTTGATCCGTCACGCATCCTTACAATTTCTGCCGAATTTTGATCGACACCGATATAGAGTGGCATTAGAGTGGCAACAGTCGACCAATCAGACTGACAGAGGGGACTTTGTGAACGTGAACTGGGCAAACAGAACATCCCCAAAGACCAGTATTACCATCACTCAAGCAATTCATCAGTGTGAGTGAAAGTCCAGGGTGAAAAATGCAAATTCTCACACTCTGAGTGAACTGATACCTCCATTCCAATCCGATTGACTGAATATATCCTCCTTTCTGTAAAAATCGACACCGTCTTGTTCGACACAGCGTGGTGCAATCTGACTGATTAGGCTCCTGTTCGTTGAGCCTGCTGAGCAAAACGGCAGAGAGTAAAGCAGTTGAAACGAAGGACTAATCTTCGGGGATTCACAATGGGGCGCCCGAAAGGATCTAGCCTGGGTCAGAGCTGGAAAAGGCTGGGATCAGACGCGATTCTGAAAAGATGCCGACAGCCTTTCACCAAGACGATGATCAACAAAGATCTGGCACTCATCAAGCAGGCCATATTCAAGTAAGTGCAGCGTGCTGGGCTGAAAACGTTTCAGCAAGCTGACAAGGCAGGATGGAATTGCACCCAGTTTGACTCTCACTCTTTGTCAGTCTCCTCTTAATGTCCCATGCCAGCAGTAGTGTGGCATCTCTGGACACGCTTCTCCCTCACCCGCCATGACTCCTCAAGGTGACGCACTGAAAAAACGAGGTACAGGAAGCACTGTGTGACCATGGGAGGGAACCTCTTTTCCTCACAAATCGAGGCGTCTGGCTGAACGGAAGGAGGGATGGATGAGTTTAACGTGAATGCATGTGTGTGGCATGAGTGACTTGCAGTGCCGAGCAGGAGGCGACCGCACTTTCTCTTTCTCTCCACCACTCAGACGCCAGTATGCTCTCTGCATCTGAGGGGTCTCCGACCACGGCTGCCTCAGCCCCCATGCAGGGGCTGCCTTCGCCCGCTACCCTCCTCTCCCTCGCATCTGCCCCCACCAAGAAGCTGGGGGCGCGCAGTAACGGAGGGAGGGCCGGGGGCACGAAGGATCGGGGACAGCAGGAGACTCGGGCACAGGCCAAGGTGGCAGCTCGGTGGTGGACTCAGGAGAGTCTCAGGCAGAAGGAGGAGAAGGAAGCTTCAGCTGAAGAGAAACTAGGTACGTCGGAAGGCAATCGGGCCACAGTATTGGCTCTCTGAAACGGATATACAACTGGCCATGCGATGAGAGAGAGCCCTAGTTCCTGTCTGCCTTGATTTGGTTTTCTTTCCGTGCAGTAACCGGCATGTGAAGGAAAGAAAGAATTCTGAATAATAGAGGTAGCTGTGCCCACCTCAGCTGGAAGAAACCACTTGCTTGACACCACAGTTTGGTTCCATCAGTTCTCTTTCTTCCCCCCGAGTCGGTTCCCTTCGTGCTCAGGCTCCAGGCCTTCAAATCGTTTATCGTCCCTCCCCTTCAGACCTCTCAACTACTTTGGTTTTCGTTTCTTACATCTCCCGTCCCTTGCTTTCTTCCCCTTCCTTCTTCCTTCTCTCCACCTCCCCTGAATGCAGATGAGCTCTCTGAGTCTGCCTTTGTGAAGCTGAAGGCAGAGTTGAATGCTCGGAGGAACGCGGGCCTCCTCCCTGAGTGGGAGAGGGATAACCTGGCGGGGTTTGACGCTGACGGGTCGGGGAATTTCAGTGCGGCCCTGTGCAGACGTCCCTCCACGTCTTCTGCATCTGCGCCTGCTGCATGTAGAGGGAACGGGGAGACGGCAGCCTTGCCTTCGGGGTGGGGAGAGATTGGAGCAGCCGCATCTTCTTCTTCTTCGTCTTCGTCACCCGCATCGTCGGGCGGTGATCTGCCGCCAACGTCTGCTGAGGACGCTCTGTTCGTTCCGTACTTCTTTCTTGACTTCGGCACATCGACAGTGGAGAGCCTGAGGGGCATTCGGGTGGCATTCGTTGTGCCTGAGAAGGAACCCTGTGGGGGGGCTGTGGACTTCACCCTGAGGGAACTGTCGGTTTTCCTGGAGGTCAGTTGAACATAGAAAATTGTTTTGATGAGGTGGTAGCATATCACAAGGTTTACAGTGCGTAGGCGAAATCCACGTTGAAGGAGATGGCAACTTTGGTGCGTGGAGGTGTGACGGCTGATTGGGTCTCTCACTCTGTGTGCCTGTCTGACTTTGCGAGTAGATGAGAAGCAAGAAGGAAAAACAGAGAAAACGGCCAAGAGAAAATGAATCATTCATACTGACTACGGTAGGAAGGAAGGAAGGAGCCTCATCTCTCTTGGCCTGCATGGGCGGGTCGCTTGCGGGTTCTGGGTTGCGCGTACAATCTTTGCGTCGTGCTCTCAACTCAGCTGTTTCTGGCTTCAACCCTGCTTTTAAAGAGAGACACCTTTCCTGCTTCCCAACCTGTGTGTCTGTCGGTCTGTCTTCCTGCCTGCAGCTCTGTTCAGCACATGTCTCGGATGGCCAGGACAGCGTAATGTCTTCTGTGACTCTTCACGAGTTCATTCAGAACTCGGTGACGTGTCACGAACTTCGGTTGAACGCGCACGGTCAGAGGGTGGTGGTGAAGAGAGACAGGTTTGGGAGGCTGGTCGCTCTCCGTTTTGCCAAAAAGGACAGGAAGGGGTACGAGAGACGTCTCCGGTGTTCCTCCTGGAAATTCTATTTTGGCGTGCTCTCTCCCGACGCCCGTGTCCGGAAAATGGACACTCGGGGCCGAGCTAATGCGAGAAATGCGGCAGCTGCCGCCAAGCGCTCTCGAGTAAAGCCCGCAGAGGGTGCCGGTCCTCAGCAGCAAGCTGGTGCACGGACACGGGGGAGACGCGGGGGTGTTGCGTCTGTGTCTGCTGCGCTCAAGCCTGCAGAGAGAGGAAGGGAAAGAAGAAAGGGAAAGTCGGAAAGTAGTGAGGTGGTTGCAGGAGGACAGAGGAGGGTGTTGAAGGATATTGGAAACACGAATGAGGTGGGGAAGGGGAAGAAGGGGAAGGGAGACGCACCACCTGTGTTTGTTTCAAGAGGAAGGGGAGGTCGAGCATCCGGAAGGGGCAGGGGAGGCAGGCAAAGTGGCGTCGATCGTGTGTCTTTGTTGAAGGCAAAGTTGTCAACTGAACCCCACCCAGTTTCTCTCCCCCTCGATGTGAAAGCGTTCGGTTTACTCGAGGAGGACGACGACGAGGATATGGGTCTCGATAAGCTCGCACGTCGTCACTCTTTGCAGACAAGCAAACTCGCAGGAGCAGGGGGGCATGAGGGGTGTGACGAGAAGACCACTGCATCTGGAGGATCTCCCCCTGCTGCTGCTGAAGCAGGAAGGGGGGGAACTGGAAAGCGTCGGGGGGGCAGAGGAGGGAGGGGAGGAAGGGGGGGTGCAAGTGGGGGAGGACGGAAGAGGAAGCAGACAACCCCGCCATGCGGGGGAGAGGGAAGCCCGAACGGTTTCTCCTTTTCTTCTTCTTCTTCCCCCTCTTCACTCCAGTATCACTCCAACAACCATCCGTGTTTCCACCTTCCCAAGGTCCATATCCCCATTGTAAAGCTGGACCATGTCCAGGTCGCACTGAAGCCCTTCTCTCCAACAGAAATGCTTCAGGGGCAGACAGGCAGCAGCAAACAGGGGAAGAAGGTGATCAAGAAAGCGCCAAAACCGAGGTCAAAGAAACAACAGCAGCAGCAGCAACAGCCTCCTCTCACATCTGGGACAGGACTGCCCCCTATTCCGTCAGAAAGCCAGACAGCAGCAAGACCAAAAGCCAAGGCACGCGCCTCCAAGAAAACCCCCGACGGGGCTCCGCGTTCTGCAAAGGCTCTTTCTGCTGGAATGTCTGCCAAAGCCAAGGCAAGAGCTCTCTCTCTATTAGCGGGAGAGAGGGCGCAAGCAGAACGCCCGCCACGTCCCACCGTGTCGGGCCTCGCGGCGCTCCGTCTCGCCTCGCCGTCATTGCAAATGCAACACCACCCCCCTTTCGCCTACTCCACCTCCACCGCCCAAGCAAGCAGCTTTCATGGCCTTCCACTGCATCTGCAGAACTTCCACAAACCCCCCCCGATCACAACCGCCACTGCATCATCAGCGTCATCAGCTTGGCACAAGGCCCCCCAAAGCTCTTCTTCCTCTTCCTCTGCTTCTTGTGCTTCTGCCTCTGCATCGGCCTGCCCAGGCAGAGCCCCCTTCGCCCCCCACGCCCCCAAAGTCAACCCAGCCAAATGGGCGTCTCCCAAATACCCCCTTATCAAGGGTGCTTCCCCTCAGTACCCTCCAATCAAGGGCGCACAGGGGGGGGGAGGTGCAGGGGGGGGACCGTCTCCTTCTCCGTCTCCCGGGATGCATGGGGGCAAGACGGGCCCGTCCCCTCGGCACCCTCCAATCAAGGGCAGTCCGGAGGGGAGTCAGTTGCTCGCCTCAGCAGGAGCCAGCCTGTCTGCAGTCCTGAGAAGTGGGGGGGGGGTGCCATCGTGTTCCCCCTCCGCCCCCTCATCTGGTGTAGAAGCTGCGATGGCTGGAGGGAGTTCCGTTGACTCGATTCCTCATTTGAGTCTTCCTCAGGCTGCATTGAACTCGGGGGCAGGCAGCAACCAGCAGGGTCTCGGGACAGGTCAGCTAGTGATCTCTTTTTCTCTCTCCGTCTCTCTCTCTCTTTCTCTCTCTCTCTCTCTCCCTCTCTCTCTCTGGCTTGTGTTGTAGGGAAAACTAGCATATCATATCTGTACGTGCGGGCATGGTTGTCGGAAAGCTTTTGGTCGGTCTGCTGGGTGTCTGGCCTTCTCCTCCTCTCTGTTCTCTCTCGTCTTTTCCCTTCCGCGTCCCTCCGCATTTGTCGTAAAGGAAAGGAAAGGAAAGGAAAGGAGAGGGTCCTTTTGAGTCTGTGGCTGTCCTTCACTTCGATGCACGCGTTTATATGCCTTGCTAAGAGACAGGTTTCTTCAATTTGACAGTTGCTGTCTGTACATGTGCTGTCCGTACATGTGCATTCGAATGGTGCCCGTTCTCTCTTTATTGCTGTGAAGAGCTATTCACATTTGGCTTGGATCATAAACAGCCATCGTGTTCTTCCTTCCCTCCTTTCTTTCTTTTTCCACATGCAGGGACGTTCCGGAACCTTGCCGGGTCCCTGCAGTGTGGGGGAGGCCCTGCTTGTACAAGGGGGGGGAAAGGGGGGGGTGTTGTGAAGGGGATGATCTCGATCCAGCAGATCAGGCTGGCTCCCTCCGGCCCCTCTGACCATATTCTCAACAGTGCAGCTGCTGCAGGGTGGGGTGACGAGAGCACACGGGGGGGGGGGAACTCGAGGAGTACAGGAGGGGCTTCTGCTTGCAGTCCCCTGACGGGGTTTGGGTTTGAGTTCAATAAAGACCCAATGTCATCTTCTTCGGCTTCCCTCTTTTTGTCTTCGCCCAGTGGGGGTGCAGAGGGAGTAAATGGGGGAACGGCAACAGGGGCGGCTCTGACTGATCAGAGCTCGCCGAGGGGACTTGACGGGGGGGTGATCAGCAGAGGCTCTCCTGCCGCATCACCCCTGACAGGAGCGGCCGCTGTGGGAGGAGGTTTTCGCTTTCCGGGGCCGTCTCCTTCCAGTGCAGCTGCCTCTTCGTCTTCCTCTTTCCACCCACAACAGCAGTCTTCCATGCAGCTTCTCGCTGCACGTCCCGGTAAGCGAATTTCTGGCGGCACTTCGCTGTTGACCGCAGTTCTCCCGTCTGCAGTCACTGCCGGTGCAGGCGCGCGTCGGATGTCACCTCAAGGATCTCACCAGTCTCCCCTTTCGGTCTCTCAGCAGCTTCTGCAACAACCGCAAAACGGTACACAGAGACTTGCCGGGGGAGGCACTCACCTCTTTCCTCTCGAGGGTCTCACAGCAGCAGGGCGTGGAGGAGGCAAAGGCAAAGCGCCTGCTGCCTCTGCAGCACCAGCCGGCCGATCTTCCCCCCCTCCTATGACCACGACTCGGACAGGGCTGCACACAATGGGTAGCAGCAGCAGCAGTAGCAATAGTACTCTCCTCTCCCTGACCCAGGCAATGACCGGGCGGCCGGTCGGTCCTTCCCCTCCTCCACTCGTGCAGCAGCAGCAGCAGCAGGATCAGAACCCCTCTCCTCCTGCTCCCAGTGATTCTTCTACCGCTTCTCTGGGGGGGCGTGAGGGAGAGGAGAGACGCCGCACAGGCGGGGAGTTGGGAAGGGACAGTGGTCAATCCCCTCCCCCGGCCTCCCAGGGTCTCCATCTGAACTTGGCAGGGGCTTTCTCTTCGTCTTCTTCCTCGGCTTCTTCCGGATCTGCTGCCATGATGAGATCCGGACACAGAGGTGAGGTTGGGGCGCTGCTACAAAGGGGAAGAGAAAAGGGACCGGCTCCGTCTGTCAACTCGCTTCCTCTCTTTATTTATTCCCTCCACTTCATTCTGCATTTTGGCTGAGAGACTTCTGTTTCCATCGTTGTCGATGAGTGATTGAGAGAGACTCTGTTGTCTCTGTGCTCGCAAGGAGCTGTTCGTTGGTTGTCTTTTCGATCTGAGAACGATGACAAACCACAACCTGCCTCTCTCTTTCTCCGTCTGTCTGTCTGCGCGTGTGTGTGCAGGTTCAGGCACAGGTGGAGGTACCCCATCCCCCTCTTCGTCCACTTCCAACCACCCAACGACGACCGCCCTCACTCTGAAAGGTAAATCAATCACTCACTCACTCACTGATTTATACACCCCCTTCTCCCAGCCATGATCTCACTTGGCAACATGCTCAAGCTCAGCAGCAGTTCGGTCACAGAGGAAGGGAAGGAGGAAGAAAAAAAGGGAATAAATTCTAAGGAAAGGGAGAGACTGAGAACTACTTGTCCTCATTCGAATATTTCAAACACCATAGGAAGAACATTCTTTCCTTTCTTTCTTTCTTTCTTTCTTTTCTTCCTTTCTTTCTTCCTTTCTTTCTTTTCTTTCTTTCTTTCTTTCTTTCTTTTCTTTCTTTCTTTCTTTCTTTCTTTCTTCCTTTCTTTCTTTCTTTCTTTCTTTCTTTTCTTCTTTTCTTTCTTTTCTTTCTTTCTTTCTTTTCTTTCTTTTCTTTCTTTCTCTTCTTTCTTTCTTTCTTTCTTTTGGTTCTCTCTTGTTGGGCTTTCCTTCTCCTCCCTCTCTATCAGTTCTTTCTGCTCGAGAACAGCGTTTACACACACAACCGAAAAGAAAGAAATGAAGAGGAAGGGACTATGCATATGCATTCTCCCTTGGCCCGTCCGCATACCTGGGTTGTTGCCCTCTTTGCAAGCCCTTAATTCTGTTTGCTTGCCTCTCTTCTCTCTCTGCAGGCATGAGACAACTGGGCCCGAGTGCCCTCTCAGGCCCCCCTGCCCACATGCGAATGAATCCAATTCCCAACAGAGTTCCTTATGCCCGGACGGTCACGTCGTCTCTCTTGGAGTCCTCTCTCTCTTCAGGAGGAGGAAGAAAACCGAACGCCCCTCCCCCCTCCCAACAAGTCCACCCTCTTTCTATCCCACCCTCAGCAGCACCTCATCCCTCTCTAGTTGTTCCCTCGGCGTCCTCTGCATCCTCTGTCCGCGCCTCCCCAGCCGCTCCGACGCCAGCTTCCAACCTCGGACCAGGGAAGCAGCCAGTGCCCCTTGTCCAGAGAGCACCGTCCTCCTCTTCTTCCCTGTCTGCGTCTCTTGAGAGGGAGACGGGCACAGACGCATCAAGACAAATCGGACTTGGGGACGCGTCCTCGAGAGGAGACAGGCTCACCGATCTGTGTGCCCCGTCCCTGCCTCCTCGCTCAGGAATTTCCCCGACTCCCTCGCCGTCTCCCTGCGCACTCGCGGCAGCGTTCACAGAGTCCAGGCACATCCACGACCACCCACTGGGCTCTGCGACCACACAGGAGACCGTAGAGGTCGCAGCGGAGGTCAGGGAGAGGGGGGGGCCTGCTACGGTTTCCACTGCTGCAGTTGTGGGCAGCAGCTCTCAGGCCCAACCTTAGGCCAAATTGGGAAGTTGAACTGAACCAGCATGCTGGCAGGCAGGCAAAGTGCGTCCCTGCATGGGCCGGTACGAGAGATGAGAAGGGGGAGGGGGGGGGAAGAGGTCGATGGTTCTGTGAATGACCCACGCAACGAAGGGAAGGGGGAAGAGTCACCGTAGGGGACGTAATTAAACGAGAATTCATTTATTCAAAGAGGCATGAGGTGAACGAAGAAGTGAGAATTGGCGGCTTAGAAATACAGAAAAAGATGCGGAGAAGGAAGGAAAAGAGGAAGGAATGGGAGAGTTTTACTTTCTTTTCGTGTGCAGCCGACGTCTCTCTCTAATTCGTTGTCTGTCGAACAACCGACCATACCTCCCTTCCTTTGCTGCCTAGGGTATGTGCATGCATGGGCGGGTGGGCGATTCATCATCTCCTCTGCTCTCCATGCCGCGCACATCTTTCTATTTATCTGTGTTCTTTCTCCCCTCGTTCAACCGACATGCCAGTGTTTCTACTAATATTAAGAATTCGTTCACCAATGTTGCTTGCGGGCGTGTGAAGCGTACAGAATACATACATGAAGGAAGAAAGAAAGAACGATACACGGGGGGGAGGGGCCGGGGGGGTGGGGTGTTGGCCTCGAGCGGAGGGATGGGCCGGGGTGTCGACGATGCAATAGACAGAGAGAGAAAGAATTCCTTCCAGAAGCTTCCTCTTGACTGCATATCTCTGTGAAGGCAAGACGACCTCCTTGGTCTTCTTCGGCCCTGCCCGTTTGCTCCTTTGCCTCTCCAGATTTGTCCATCACAGTGACTCTTTCTGTGTCACTTTCCCAAGACATACAATTTTACTAGCTGCCATACAGGCAGCCAACATGTCAGAACAAACAAGGTACGTAAGATCATTGCTGGGGGGGAGATGATAGCTTGATCGAGTCGTCTTCCCTCTCCTCTCCACTGCCCTTAATTACCTGTGTTACCGAATCTGCATTGCTTTCTCTTTTCTTGTAAGGAGTCAGCGTGCAACCGTGGCTGGTGATGAATAAGGTGGTGGTGGAGAGGTCGCCATTCCATTAGGTCTCTTTGAAGGTAAATGTACGCAGGAGGCATGCAATCAAGGGGGAGAGAGAGAGAGAGAAAAAAAAAATAAATGTGGGCGACAGAGAGGGCGTGCGTCAATCAAGCGATTGACAAAAGGAAGCAGCTTCCTTGCATCTATCCACAGGTCTTGCAAGAATAACTTTTTTGAATTTCTGTTTTCCTCTCTTCAGTGAATGAAAAAGAAGAGAGATGAATGAACCCACCTCTCTCTGTCTCTACTGTATATCATCTGTATTTGATTCATCTCTCACTCTTCCCCCCCCTCTGTTGGTTGTCCTTGTCGTCTCTCTTCGAGAAAGGGGACGTCCGAGAAAACAAGAAAGTCCTTCCCTTCTTTCTAATCGGCAGGCAACGTGACCGACCATACATCTTTTTTCGTTAATTCTTCCCTTCTCTCGCACCCAAAGAGGACTGCAGAGAGAGCTTCCTTCAATTGTCTGTCTGTCTCACTTTCGAAATGAAAGAAACTCATGCAAATTCGCGTCGGGGATGGCTGGCTGACTGACTGATCTTTTTTCGTTCGTGTGTTCATTCTTTCTTTCTCTTTCTGTCTCTCGCACCCAAAGAGGATTACCGAGGGAGGGAGGGAGACTTTCATTGAATTTTTCATGTATGTAAGCGTGCATGGAAACAGAAGAAAAAAGCCACTCCAAAAAGAGAGAGAAATGGAGAAATACTCAGGCATGTGAAGGAATTGAATTCGAAAACGAAGGCGTTTTAAGCAGAAAAGTAGGGTGAGAGGAAGAGGTTACCAACGAGGGAGAGGCATTCAAACTTTTTTATCCTTCTCCTCTCTCTCTTCATTTTCTTTTCCTCGGTCCGTCGATGTCTCCCTATCTCGATCTTGACTGCAATCGATCGATGAAACGAACCGGAAAGAAGAGAAAAGAAGTAAAATGACGAGGAAGGATAGTTGCTATTTCGCTGACCGGCTTGCCTGTCTCAGTAGCATCGCTTCCTTCGATCTGTACTTGACTTTTTCGCAAACGGAAGAAACGATCTAATGAATGAATGACATGTTCGGGTCGGGTCCACACATGCATGCAGGTTTGTGCATGCGTCTGTCTCCCCTCCCTGTGTGTCTGCTGCATATGTGTTTTCTTTCGTTCATACGCGTGTGCGTCGTGACTTGATCGTACTCTCTCTCTTCTTCTCCCCCGTCTTCAAGCTTCTCTCCCTGCCTGACTACCTCACGAGTCCATTCCGGTGTATGTATGTGTCTGTATGTGCAAGCGTCTCTTTTCTTCTTTGCTTCTTTTCCTCTGCCCTGACTGCCTTCTCGTCTGCCCCTTCTTCCTTCCTGACAGTGAGTGAGTGAGCAGTTGCTCTCCTGCGCTGCTGATCGAATGAAGGGGGCATGCATACATCGGGAGCGAAGGGAAGGGATCCGAAGGCGCATGCTTCCTTCCCGTCTTCCCGCAACAGATGCATAGATAGGAGCTCCTTCCTCCCTCCCTCCCTCTGGGTAGAACAGACAGAAGGTAAGGTGAGGGAAGAACGTATTTGAATGGATGGATGGATGGATGGATACCTTCGGTTTGTTGGGGTACCTCCTTTCCTTTCAGAGCGGTCCGCGTACATTCACGCATGCAGAGAGTGAGCAAGAGGGAGAGAGAGACATTTCCTTTCCGGGCTTGACTACCGGCAGGTGCGGGGAGAGAGGGGGGTAATCGAGAGTGCAGGGGTAAGGAGAAGGCTGGGTCTTCTGAAAATGCCTGTACACCGCTAGAAGGGAACAAACAGAGGCGTATGTTCATGTGTGCGCGCGCGCGTGTGTGTGTATGTGTGTGTGAACTGTGAAAACAGACTGAGGAAGGAGATTGTAGGGAAGGACGAATGGGGCCGGCAGGGGTTCCTCTGTGCATGTAGCCCCTTTCTTTCTTTCTCCGTCTTCCCTTCCCCACCTCTACTTCTCGTGTGTCTCTGTAATTCGATTGCTCCATCCATCGTCTTTCTTCAATGACCTTCGTCAATTTGCTGCCTGCCAACCTTCACTGTGTGGTGTTGTGTGTTTTTTTGACTCGAGTAGAAAGACGGAGATGGAGGCGAAGACAAAGAATGAAGGACAACCCACGCCGGCTGCAATCAACTGATGACCCCTGATGGCTTTTTAGAAGAGTGTCTCACCTGCTGTTGCTCGGCATTGATGTTCAGTCGTCTTCTTTCTTTCTATCTATCTTTCTTTCTGTCCACGCATGTGCTTGGCTTTCTGGTTCTTAGCCTGATACAGACACTGAAGACGGGACGGGAAAAGAAGGAAAAAGGGGGGGTGACACGATAGATGACCGGGGGGAGGGGGGATTTTGAGAAGCTAATCAAATTCGTGCCTTGCGCTACTTATTCATCCCACTAGCATGGTTGCTTCGTTTATTCCTCTTTCTCTGTCTCTTCCCCTGCATGCATGGCTGTGCGTATAGTCCGCATTTGGGACGGTGGGAAATAATTCAGTTCTTCTGTCTCCACCTATTTTTCTTTCTTTCTTTGTTTGTTTCTCTATGTACGAATTCTTTATGACAGAGAGTCTTTCCCCTCCGTTCTCTCTTTCTTTTTCTCTGCACATGGTGTTGGCAGAGTGAACGCTCCATTGGTTGGATGACTGATTGACCGGGCGGGGAGGGCTCTGGCTGAACTCCTAGGAGCCAGACTTTTTTTGCCCACCCACCCACCCACCTGCCTTGATCCTCCTCTCATTTTTCTTCTTCTGAACATTCTGTCCGTGTTGCCCCTCTCCTGCGCCCCCCTCTTCCTGGAGCATTCCGGATTCAACAAAGAGTGGAGCACAAAAAGAGAAGGACGGTGAAGGCAGACTGCCCTAATAAGTTTGGAGGAAGAGGACAAGGGAAAATGGAAGGAGGGAAGCTTGGCATGATTGGGTGCGACGGCACTTGGTCTGCGTGTATCTGTATCTACCTGTACTGTCTGTCGCTAGAGGAGAGAGACGACACGATTAAGAGGTGTATCAATCAGGTTCATGGTGGGGGGATCTCCTTGGATCGAGTCTTCAGGGTTAGGGAGTGAGTCCGCGTCAGCAGTGTGAAGGAAGAGGCGAATGTAAAAACGGGAGGAGGGTTCGGAGGGTGATTTTCTGTACTCGATAAATTAATTCTTTCTGTACTTTTGAGTTCATTCTGCTTTGCTGCCTCTCTGTCGTCTTTTCTTACTTTCTGTCTTCTCTCTCTGTGCCCAATGCATGTCTGTCTCAATTGGGGCGGGCACCGAATTCGTGGCGGAAATGCAGGTGCACGACTTTGTGAATGGCCATTTCTGAAATCATGCAGAGACACACTGGGCAGGCAGACAAGGTGTCGGTCAAACACGGTGTACATGGAAAAACATGAATTCCATTTCAGTGGAGGAGAGGCGAGAGCCTTTAACACAGGACACACAGGGAGGCTTCAATTAGGTGAGTGCCTCGGGTAGGTTGGGCAATCTGGAGGTTTGAGGTGAAACGAAAGTGAGTCGGCATGCACTCGATCACTTTCTGGGGCCGGCCTGTCCTCAATTCAGGGTGATGCAAGGCTGGGCAGAAAGAGGGAGGGAGTTAGCGGAGCAGGCAGAAGGATGTGCAAAGCTAGGGTGTGAGAAACAAATTTGTTCCGTCAGGTCGGTCAATGTTGGCAGGCAGCTCGGGGTGTACATATAGATCCTTCCTCTCTTAATGCTGTCGATCGAGACGTCAGTTTATTGGTTGGCAAATTGTCCTCGATCAGACTTGTCAGGCTGTCTTTGTCACTCATCTAAGGGGAGAGAGGGAGGAGGCAGACAGACAGTCGCCTGGTTCTGATCACCAGCCAACCAGTCAACGACCAACAGTACACAGAGAGAGGAAAAGGGAGACATCTATGCAAGTCATGCAGGAGACCTCAATATAAAGAAGCAGTTGAGGATTCGATGTGACCACACACCTGCTTCTGGCAGGTAGGCAGGCAGGACACCTGCATGCTCGTACAGCCCCAATACAGATCAGTTCATTTGTGCAAGGGTCTGTGACGATTTAAATGTCAGTCCTTGACGACAAGAGCGTGCATTCTCCTGTTGAGTGCATCGGCTTATTGACCGAGCGATCGACTCTGACGTGTACTGCACAGGATCGGCCCAGCTTACATTCTCTCCCTGAGAGAATACATCCATCTGCGGATTCTTTCGTACAGTTTTCTGTTCTTGCGTCTGCCTTTGGTTGCAGACGATTCACAAACAATGTAGAAAATCGAAATCGTTCTCTCAATTAATTCGACGTTAAATTCGTGCTGGTTGGCGCGTTGTCCAGCCCTTTGCTCGGCCGCGTTTGTTCGATGTGATCAGCCCAGGATCGGTGAGATCGACGAGAAATTATCATGACATATCATCATCACTGGCATTTTAAAAAAGAAAAAAAGAATGATACGTCAGTTACTCCAGAAACATGGCAGAGAGTGACGGCGACTATATTTCGACTCGATTGATCGATACTGACAGACTATAATAGCTGCCATCGTATTGACTGCCAGTGCAAGTCTTCGGCCGGGCTTAGTTATAATTTCGAGCTTGGCTATTTATATTAAAGTTACTGTGTTAAATCTACCCTGCAAAAAATAAAAAATTGTTAGAAAACTAGGTGTCGGCTAAAGAAAGAAGAAAGAAAGAAAAATAAGCGATTGGAGATCGATCTTTTTTTTTTCTTTTTACTTTTCTACCTTAACCAACATTTAACCACACTTAACAACAGTTGTGCAACACATAAATAACACTTGTGCAACATATGAACAACAGTTATTTAATTGACTGAAAAAGAAAAAAAGTAAAGGGTTTCGGGTGATCTTTTTTTTTTTCCTCTACCCTAAAGAATGTCTGGTGGAATGTCCGGTGAAAAGTCTGGTTACCGGACATTTTGACTTACCTTTTTGAAAAATCAACTTGCCATACACTTGGACCTTAAGAGTTACTAAAGGACTTTTGCAAAAAAGTCGTATTACTAGAATTATGTAACTTTTTACTAGCTGGTTACGAATGGTTTTTTTCAACCTGTTAGAGGGGTTAAGTTACCGTAATTTTACTCTTTTCTAGGCCATGTTCAAAGACTTTTTGGGGCCGTTCCCGCGTGCCGTCCCCGCATGGTTAAGAACCGTTATACTTCCTGTCTCTCCGTCTCTTTCTCTGCAGGTGAAAGTGTGTACTGAGTTTAAGCTTATAGTGACCACAAAACAGCATACAAGACACTATAAGGCATTCTCTTATTGATCTAGTGATTCAAAACAGAGATCATGATAGACAAACAAGAACTTCTATACAAGAAAGTAGTGCGCATTCGCCTCCGTAAAGGGGTGTATAGATTCATACAAAGACTACGAAGATGGTGGTCTGACTCATGAGGATTTCGCTGCCCTTCCCGTCGATGCTTTCGTTGAGAAATACGGGGCACCCAAGAAGAGTGTCGCCCCATTCACGTACAAGAACGTGAATTACTATATCAGATAGCAACCATCCCCACTAACTATGCAAATTGGACCTAGTCTCTATTCCCCAGCCACAGTGGCAGAGCCGATTTGACGCTATGTGCAAAGAAGCTGCAGTATGCCGCCTAGTATGCGTGCTCTGCCATAAACGCCCGGGCCGCACAGCCTATGAATGGTCAGCTGGAAGTACCCCCCCTAGGCTAGTTTTTGCATGGAAAATTCAAAGCTAGTAGGCAAAGTGTGATGAAATACGAATGACTTTTTACTAGCTAGTTATGAATGGCTTTTTTCAACCTGTTAGAGGGGTTAAGTTACCATAATTTTACTCTTTTCTAGGCCATGTTCAAAGACTTTTTAGGGCCGTTCCCACGCGCCGTCCCCGCGTGGTTAAGAACCGTTATACTTCCTGTCTCCCCGTCTCTTTCTCTACAGGTGAAAGTGTGTACCGAGTTTAAGCTTATGGTGACCACAAAACAGTATACAAGACACTATAAGGCACTCTCTTATTGATCTAGTGATTCAAAACAGAGATCATGATAGACAAACAAGAACTTCTATACAAGAAAGTAGTCCGCATTTGCCTCCGTAAAGGGGTGCATGGATTCATACAAGGGCTACGAAGATGGCGGTCTGACTCATGAGGATTTTGCTGCCCTTCCCATCGATGCCTTCGTTGAGAAATACGGGGCATCTAAGAAGAGTGTCGCCCCATTCATGTACAAGAACGTGAATTAACCTCCCTGAACCTAAGTGCCACTTGAAAAAATATAATCAAGATCATTTCTATCTACGGCATCTTTTTTTAAGAGACCGTCCATGCTTGCGGCGTAAATGGTTAAAACACCGTCCAAATATGTGGCTTTGGCTTTCAAGACACCATAAATGATCCGAGTAATGGATTACCGGTAATGGACTCCGTTTACCTAAGTTTTACTAGAAAAAAATGAGGAGAAAATGAAGCTTCAAAAAAAAATTTCGCCTGCGGCGCAACTCCTATTCTTTAGTTTTAAAGACTTCTTTCAACGTTTTTGGCACTTTTAGGAATCAAATTAAGATTTTTAAAAAAATATATTGTTTGTCTGCGTTTGTTTGCCTGGTTTAGAGGTCTATGAACCGGAAACGGTAGTCGTTGCGGAGGTAAAGAGGCAGCTAGCAGATGGCCTGGCCTTAAGACATGAAAGCCTCTTTTGACAGGACGTGCTCACCTTTAAGGTTGTTAGATTTGTTGCATCACACTTGCATGGTGCCTATAAATATAGTGTGGCGGCCCACAAGAGTGTTAGTGGAGGCGAATTATGCCGATTGTGTACCGTTTTTGGTCGTCAATACGCTACTGAGATGCTAGTGAGGCCAATGGCAATCCCTCTTTCCAGTTTTATTATTTAAAACAGCATGGCTGCCCTTTAGTATCTCACTTAAACCATAGATAACTTTATTTATAACATGTAAATGACTGTCAAACCTAGTTAGACCATATAAATGAACGAACAAATAACTCAAAATGCTTTAAAAAATGCTTATTATCATAAATAAATTTTTTAAACTATGGTTTTAAATTATACTTTATCTCTACAGCCTTTACCAAACTTTTTCCCGGTGGCCGGCCACTCTACCAGTAATTACCAGTTAACCGGTAATCAGCTCGTCTTATCACCAAAAAAATCGGCAACCCTGTAAAAAAATTTTTAGTTTTAAAACTTTAAGAATAAAAAGCTTCAACACATTGATGTGTTGTTTATAGGATTGTTTAGCCTTTGAAAACATTTTTTTATACATGATAAAAAACTTTTAAAGTGAGTTTCTAAAGTTATACTTTAGAGTATACAGACTAAAACCAGACAGTATCACTTTAAACTTTATTTCACTTTAAAACTTTACAGATCAGACCTAGTGAAAAATAATTAGTAAAGGCCTTTAAAAGTTAGTGTTTGCTTCTACGCGCTTTAAGCCCGCTTTGTACACCAATTTTCAGCTTTATACTCCACATATTTCTCGAGATCTACCAACCAGACTTTTTTAAAATGGTAAGTTGACTTTTCAAAAAGGTAAGTCAAAATGTTCGGTAACCGGACTTTTTCACCGGACATTCTTTAGGGTAGCCGACGCCTAGTTAGAAAAATGAGGGGAGAGAGGCAGGGGGATGGAACAGGAGGAGAAGGAGGACGGAAAGAAGAAGGGGAAAAAGAAGGAGGGGGCAGCTCACACTTGTCGTCTAACACTCCATCGGAATGCTCTGAGGCAGATATCCCTCAAGCAGCCGCATCAAACGAAGTTCAACAGAAAAAAAAAGGTCAAAGGAAAGGAAAGGAGAAAGGGAGCATGCCATTACATTGGTTATAGTCTGGTTAAATTGCAAAGGAGCATAAAGGGGACTGCAGCTTTGGTTATCCTCAGAAGAGTTTGAGAAGGAGTTTCAGGAAGCAAACATTATTTTTCTGAATGAGACATGCTCTTCTTTAAAAGAGTGCCGGACAGTAACAAAAAAGAAGACCAGAGTTAACTACCCACTGATAATAAAATCGGAGGAGCAGATAGTGAACATAGGCGGGGTTGCTGTGCTTCTTAGCTATAGGGTAAGGAGTGCAGGTTGGGAAGAAGAATCCAAATGCACAAAAACCCCTGTTGTGTGGAGTATATAATCCCGCCGCACGTACTACGTACTGTGACGAAACTTTGATCACAGATCTGAAGGAGTACATGGAAGAGAAAAGAAGAAAAAGGGGCGGGGAGAGGGGTAGGGTATGTGTTGGAGGAGACTTCAATACAAGGACTGGAAAGGAGGCTCCAAGGATTCTCTTTGGGGAAGATGTCAGGGTTGGGGAAGTGGGAGGGAGGGGACAGAAAAGAGAGAGTTGTGAGCCTGTCAGGCAGTCCTAACATCTGATAGTGAACGAAAAGGGGAGGAGACTGATTTTGTTCTACGAGGAGATGGAGATTGTACTGCTTAATGGCCTGTGTCAGTGCAAGGTCGGGAGGGGAGAGGAAGAGAAGTCCTTTGACTTCGATGGGTCGTTCACTTTTTCTGGTCTTGGGAGGGATGCATTTATAGTAAATGATTATATTTGTGTTTTGCCTGAACTTCTTCTGTTTGTTTATGCTTTTTTTATGAAGGAAGTGAATTCGGTAAAAACTGACCACGCTGCACTTTGGTTGCACCTGCGTTTGCCAGAAACAAAAGATAAGAAGAAGAGAAGGAGGACAAAGAAAGAGAGGGAGCTGCCAGAGCAAGACCAAATTCAAAAAAGATGGTGGGGACCCTTGCCAAAGAAAGTAGAAAAGAACTTCTTGTCAGCGCTGGAAAGAAGATTAGACAACGAAGGAGTAAAGAAAGAAATGAGCAAGATGATGGACGTTCAGAAAGGAGTTTGGGTAATGGAAGAGACACTAGATAGACCATACAAGAAGCTGAAAAAAAGTAGTAGAAGAGGAATACAAGAAAACATGCAAGAAAGAAAAGAAATGTAGAAGAGGGGCAAACGTTAGAGAGGACGACACACCAGAGATAATAACCAGGAGGAGAATTAAACAAGTGAAAAAGATCGAATCATAGGCAGAAAAAAAAGTAAGAGAGGCCAAAAAGTAACTTAACGAAGAAAAGATAGAATCAGCAAAAAGAGAATTGAAAAAAATAAAAGAGGCTTTGCACTCCGCAAGCAGGGAGAGAAGAAGAACGATGAGAAGAGAGGAGGCAAGGCAGAGATTCAAAAGAATGGAAAGAATCACAAGTCAGCTGGCAGAGAAAGGAAGAGAATGGAAGGTATGGAACCAGCTGAGCAAAAAAAAAGAGGTAAGAAAGGAAGATGCGCTGACTGAAGAAGAGATAGCAAGAGGGTGGGAAAAACAGTGGAAGAAAGATGAAAATGAAGACGCAGAGGAAGAAATTACAAAAACCATCTCATGCATCTTCAAAGCACTGACAGAAGCAAAAGAATGGAGGATAGACACAAAAAAGGTGCAAGAAGGATTGAAAAAGAACAGAAACCCCAAGAAAGCGGCAGGGAAAGATGGCATGCCTCTGGGTGTGCATGGTGCAATGGTAAAGTCGGCAACAGTGGTCAAGTGTTACCATGCATTGATAAATGTGTGTGCTCGTTTTGCATGGTGGCCGTCTGGATGGAATGATCTCGTGATCTCCGCACTTCCCAAACCAGGGAAGCCACAGAATATTCAAAAAAGATGAAGACCAATCCACTTAGACTCAGACCAATCCATTTAGACTCAGCCGATGCGAAATGGGGGGAGTTGTACATGAGGGATACGGTAAAGATGGAGGGAAGGGAGAAACGGAACCATGTGCAGTTCGCCTACAGTAAAGGGGTGGGAACCTTAAATATAATTTTTTTTTTCCTTCAATTGATCGCTCGTCTCGAGAGTCTTTTTATTTCTTTTATTGATTTCACAAGTGCATTTGATAAAGCATCTCACAGTAGAATGCCTGAACAGTTGAGAAAGCACGGGGTACAGGAAGAGACCATTAAGTAGGTATGTGAGTCACTGCGAAATATCAGAGCAAGGGTAAAAGGGAGTGATTTCTGGTTTTGGGAAGAAAAGGGGTTAAAGCAGGGAGGTCCGGCAGGACCTTTTCTGTTTAAAGGATATACAAATGATATGCCAGTGGACATTGGGAGGAGGGAAGGCCTCACCGGGAGGGGTCCCAAGCTCCAAAAAGGCCCCGAGGGTGTGCAAGAGAACTTCTCTGTCGGGCTTTTTGCTGACAACACGTACCTTCAATCGATAGAGGCAGAGGAGATAGAGAGGCTTTTGAAAGCACTGGAGGAGTATGCAAGGCCTTTGAAGCTCCTTCTGTCAGATAAGTTAAGAATAATGAAGTTTGGACAGAAAGTGGGGAAGAAAAGAAAGCGATTCACGTTAGGTAAGGCAGAGTTAGTTCAGGCAAGCGAATATCCATACTTTAGCCTTTTTTAAACAGAAGATTGCTCCCTAAATTGCTCCACAGATGCAATGATGAGAAAGAGAATGATTAAGACAGAAAGAGTCTTTTTTGCATTGAAAAGTAAGATCAGTGTAGGAGGAGAGATCCCACCCGCAACTTGTTTTCAATGGTTCAAGTAGACAGTGTGTGCAGTTTGGTCATACGGCTGCGAAGTACATTCACACTTGCAGGAAACGTTTGCAGAGTTTGACAGACTGCAAAGAAGATTCATTCAATGGGTGCTGTAACTGAGAGAGAAAGAAAGCATACTTACTACTTTTATTGAGGCAGGCCTTCTTCCTATCGATCTGGTGGTTACACAAAGAACCCTGATGTGGATAAGGAAGGTAATCCAAAAAGGAAGAGACACACCGACAGGCCATGCACTCATTCAATCATTACAGGAAGGATTCGATTCAGAACTGAGAAGAAGGAAGCTTTATCCCTTTTATTTTTTCCCCCACTTGAAGAAATGTGTCGAAACACTTTTCACAAAGATAAGAAGCCATCCCTTCCAAATAGAAAGAGAACCAGAAACTGCAGGCAGACAACCTTCCTTTGAGAGAAGAGACAGAATAGTAAGGTAGATAAAAGCACTAAAAAAGGAAGAAATTACAAAGAGGAAAAAGGAAGTATTTGCAGAGAGAGTTGAGAGGTCAGTGCAGAAAAAAGGAAGGGCTGAGAGGGAAGAGCTGAGAGAAGGTGTCATGCATCCTATCCATACGTCTCTATCCAACGGAAATCGCCTAAATCTGTGGCTTCACAACAGCAAGAATGGAGAACATACAGATAGAAGCATTTCATTAGATAGAGATAAAATAGGGAGAACTCCCGTCTGCTACACAAAGATAGCTCCTTAGCCTATCCACAGAAGAAGGGCTGCATTTCGGGTGGGAGAGAGAAACTTGGACGTAAACAGGGGGAAGTTCTCAATAGAAAGAGGCAGAGGGACCCCATTGACAGAAAGGAAATGCATGGTTTGCTCTGACCTGCTTGATATTCAAGCAGTCGAAGATGAAATCCATGTGCTGACTGAATGCCTTCTGTATGATGGAGAGAGGGCAGACTGCTTGCAAGCTTTGATGACACATTGGAGTTCGGTGAAAGGGAGAGAGGAGAGAGCTACAAATAGCAGCAGATGGAAAGTGGGTGGTGAAGAGAAGGTAGACAAGATCGCTCTATCCTCTTTTCTTTTGAATGTCAATACCTTTTTGAAAGACGTCATGATGAAAAGACAGGTAGTGAGAGAATAGAAAAGAAAAAAGGGAAACAATTTGAGTCAAGCTTTAGGAAAAGAGTTAGATAGGCTGTATCAGGAGACTCAAAAAAGTGAGAAAGAAAAAGATGGAAGAATTAAAGAGTATAAAAGGGTGTGGAGTGATATAAAAAAAGCAAAAGAGGAGGGAAAAAGGAGGAGGATAGGATGTTGGGAGGTTTTGGAACTCGCTTCGAGCCGTTTATCTGCAATTATGGGATCGTTCCCTTGCAAACCCTGCTTTGGAATGGAGTGAGCCCTCTTGCATACACACGCAGGTGATTAACTGTTCAATGTGATTCATTTGCGGCATAGGCTAGACCTGTGCGGGCCGGCCAGGGAGGTCTGATGCATCTAGGCGCTTTCCCTGGAAGCCGCACGTCGAACATTCGGCATTGGGGCGGGAGGCCAATCCTCCGGACATTAATCCTAATCCTAATAGAAATCTGATAAAAAAGTGGTATAGAAAACTTAAGAAAACTGATAGAAAACTGATAGTAATTAGGGGTTTACATTTCTATCAGATTTCTATCACTTTTCTAACAACTGTTCTAACATTAATTTCTATTACTTTTCTATCAGTTTTTTATCACTTTTCTAACATTTTTTGCAGAGTATAGAGAAGTTTACATATATGCATAAAATATTCCCCCCACACACAAAAAATTAAACGTTAACTACATATATAGCCGCAGTATCGCGATAAAAATGAAGTCTACCTTTTTTTCAAGCAATTTTTTTCGGGTTATAATTCTGACTTAGTAACCTCCCTGAACCTAAGTGCCACTTAAAAAAATATAATCAAGATAATCTCTATGTGCGGCATTGTTTTTCAAGAGACCGTCTACGCCTACGGCGTAGATGGTCAAGACATCGTCCAGATATGCGGCTTTGGCTTTCAAGACACCATAAATGATCCGCGCCTGCGGCGCAGACTTTCAAGCTTATCTAAAAATGCGGCTTGAACTTTCAAGTGGTAGTTAGGTTCAGGGAGGTCGACTTAGTTTTTGTCGGCCCAAATTTTTTCAAACATTTTTTTGTGTGATCATTATTTAAGATATGATCATGCATGATTGAAGAGTCCGACTAGAAATCCAATTACTTTCCTGACTGCCCCTCTTCTCCCTTGATTGCACTCTCGGGCCCCCTGGCAGCGACAGGTGCTGCCGAAGGAAGAGGATCGACGAGCTTCGAGCAAAGGGGGAAGAGGAGGACCACCAAATTAAAACCCAAAAGCCGGCCTACAAACCTGCAACCAGACAAAATGAAGAAAGGAAAAGAGCAGCCAGTGTGAGTATGTGCATGAATAAATGAACTAGATACCGTTACGTAGACAGACAAGAGGGAAAACGGCACATGCTGTCACAATGCAACAGACTCTAGCTCACATACAAGCCTGTCTCCCTTCCTCATCCTGCCCAGACCAGCACGAAAGAATTAAGGAAACAGGAAGAAAACCCCCCAAAAAGGACAACGTACCCCCCCCCCCCCCC
>JAHBMJ010001168.1:0-32500 GCA_018398765.1 Chromera velia | reverse complement strand
AGACAGACAGACAGACAAATAGAAAGAAAGAAACAAAGAAAGAAAGTCTTACAAAGAAAGAAAGAAAGAAAGAAAGAAAGAAAGAAAGAAAGAGGGAGAAGGAGAGGGAGAGGGAGAGGGAGAGGAAGAAGAAGAAAGGAAGGAAGAAAGGAAGAAAGGAAGAAAGAAACAAAGAAAAAAAGAAAGAAAGAAAGACGAAGGCAGGAAGGAAAGGAGGAAGAAAAGATGGAAGGAAGGAAGGAAGGAAGGAAGGAAGGAAGGAAGAAAGAAAGATAGAAAGGGAGGGTGGGAGGAAGGCAGAAAGATAGAAAGGGAATCGAAGGAAAGGAAAGGAAAGGAAAGGAAAGAAAGGACAAAACGAAAGGAGAAAGGAAGGAAGCTCTTAAAAATGAAAGGGAAGAGAATATAAGGAAAGACAGAAAGAAAGAAAAAAAGTAGGGACGGAGGGCTTCCAAGAGAGGAATGTGTAGGGAGCTTCTCAGGGTCTCAGAGGAGGAAAAACCGCAAAATTGAGTGAGGAAGAAAGGCGGGGAGTAAGAGAGAAGAAGAAGGAGGGGGTTTCGGAGATGGGAGGAAATGGGGAAGGACGGGGGAATAGAACAAACAAAAACTGGAAAAAAAAAAACATACACAACATATTTTAATCGAAGTATGCTTTTTTTTGTATCATTGCAGGCCAATCAACGTCTTCAATTTTACGGGAAGCGCCACATAGCAGGGGTTGCCAATAACTGTGTGATGTGAGTGTGAGTCAAAGTGCAAGCGGATATGAGTGCCTCGACCGGCCGCCGCAATCAGTGTTGCCGCCGCGATGATAAGAAAGTCAGTGCGTGTGCGTGCGTCATGGGACCGAAGTTGAAAGGGGGCACACACGTCGTTACATGCATTTTAGCTACATGAATCACCAGTTGCATTTCTGTTGTCTGTTACGTGAGAGCATGAGATCAGACTGATAGCAAGCCAGACGCTAGAAATATAAACAGCAATGGTCTTTCCGACTGACAGACCTTATACTGCCTAGACCATGTACACGTTATAGGAGTACTACAGCTAGCATGCATGTGTGCTACCAATAGCCATTAGAATTAAAAAGCTCTAGCTAGAGCTGCAAATATAACAGAAATGTTTTGATTGATGCACATGTAAATACATTTATCAATCAAGATAAATTCAAAAATAAATTGATACAAAAATTAAAATTTTGTTATTATACATAGGCTTACTATGCTACGTTTAAAATCTTGTTATAAAATTGCTACTAAAATTGTATGAAATTGTTTTATTACTCATGCTGCTATATATTATCTAAGCGTATCACAGCAAAAAAAAAAAAACTGAAAAGTTGCCTAAATCATTTTTTTATTTTTTTTTATTTTTTGCAAAGGACCAAAGCAACAGTCGATAACAGTTGTGCAACACTCAAACAACACCTATGCAATACCTAAATAACAGTTGTTTACTATGTTCACTGCCTAAAAAAAAAATTAAGCGAGAATTGGCTTTAATTATTTTTTTTTCTCTGTGATAGGCCTAGTATATTATAGTATTATAATTTTATATGGATAGGATATCATAGGATAAGATTTATGTTTCACTTTATTTCAGTTATGTACTAAAACATAAAAATGTGTTTGATACGTGTTTGATAAAATGTTAAACATATATTTAAACATAAATTTGAAACATATAAAATTTTGTTTTAAACAGACTTGAAAAGCTAAAAATCTGTTTGATAAAATTTTAAACATATCTAAACATAAATTTAAAGGATAAAATTTTGTTTCAAACAGACCTGAAAAATTAAAAATCTGTTTAATAAAATTTCAAAAATATCTAAACATAAATTTAAAATATGAAATGTTATTTTAAAAACACCTGAAACGTTTGGATTAAAAAGTCAAGTTCAAATCGAAAAAATACTTGAATCAGCGTTCTCTCAGGCTGCCTAACTGGTCTGGCCAGGCCCATTCTGCTCAAAACGGAGGAAGAAAAGCGCACAGGGATCGGACTGTTTGAATGCTTCGGGCACTCACCTTCGCCGCAAAAACAGCCCGTTTGTTTCCTGCGCATGGATCTCTTATGCAGATGGGCACCAAACATGGAGTGTAGGACAACGGATACAAACAGACAGGGTAATGCCTCCTCATGAACGTCGGATCCACCCGCCCATACACCCCACGTAATTGACCTTAAACGGTCTACGATCGTTCGTTCCACCCGTACTGCCCAAAAAAAAATTGATGCTCGGTTTACATGAAATTTTAGGCCCGCTTATTGCATGGCCTCATGCATTGCCCGAGCATTGGATGCTTTGCCTATGATGCAGAGGCATATGCGCCAACTATACCAGAGCGATGAATACAAACAAACAAACACGAACATAAATAGGACAAGACAGAACAAGACAACTATCAAACATGCATGGCTGCGGAGGTGTATAGAAGGGTGCAGCGGAAGAAGACCCGTTCCTCTGGCTTTCTTGCTTTCCTGCCTAACTCTTCTTGCTCTCCTGCCTGGCTAAGCCCATGCCCACCCAGCAGGAGACCCCTTATCTCCTGCCCCTCTTTCTTGTCACCTCCTCATCTAGTCGCCTATCTGGGAGAACAGATTAACGAGAGAGAGAAACGGATAAAAGGGACAAACAGTACCTCTGGCCTATCTAGCTCCTTTTATACCCGAACCCAAACCCTAGTCGTCCCTACCCTGAGTGAAAAACAAAACCCTGTACACGCTTACCTGCAAAGGGACGACAAAAGGGAAAGAGCAGACGACAGAAACAGGACACAAAAGAGAGAAAGAAAAGGCCCCGCACCCTTCCCCTCCAGAAATTCCATGCCACTGGATTCACGCCATCTCCCTACCGGGGAGGGCGCATTTGGTCATCACGTTCGCCACGTACGTTCCTCGATCGTGCAATCTACTAAAGATCTGCCCTAGGGACACGCATCTCCTGAATGCACCACTCCAAAACGCCCTGCATGGTCGCATCAGTCTGGGCCTTTCCAGACCGGAACTGGTCGTGGAGGGGGCCGGAATCCGTGTAGACGATCACACGGACCTTCTTGAGGCCCCACATTGCCTTGACGAGGGCAACGATGCCGAAGAGCTTCTTGAAAAGAAACTCAAAGGCAAGCACCTCCCCAGCGGTGGAAGACCCGACCTTTCTTCCCACCCTTTTGGTAGCCCACGTGATCCAGTTCTCCAGGAGGGACCGCAGGTCCCCTCGCAGCTCGATTGAGTGTAGGATCCTGACAACATAACCCAACCGTACAACGTAAGTCACAAACTTGAACGCTGCATTAAAGTACGCGTACACGACGGGCACGAGCCCCGTGCTCGTGAAAACCCGCTTGTCAAGGTGCCCCTTCAGCATCTTGATGATGCGCACAACCGTTTTGAAGACGCGCCTGGAGGGCTTCGAAATCGACTGCACTACCGTGTGGCCCCACACCGCACAGAGCGGATTCATCCTCACCCCCCACTGCAGAGTCCCGACTCCAGCACGGATCGGCTTCTCATACTGGTTGTCGACCTCCTCCTCGGTGGAGGGCTCAGCACTCTTGCCGTCCAAACCCTTCCAGGGCTTGCTCGGACGCCTCTCCTTCAAAATCTCCCATAGAGGAGCGGTGTCTGTGTTCTCGAGGTACGAGACCTGGGAGAGGTGAATCTCCTCCGTGGAGACTCGAGAGATGTCCACTCCAGAAAACTTCCTCTCTGATCCCTCCCCAATTACACACACGGACCCAAAGCCTAGCCTCTGGTTGAAGGTCTCCTGAAGGGCCTTGTGCTCCTTCGGAGGGGCTCCAGTCAGCAAATCGTCTATCCAATTCATGACGATGGCTTAGGTTCTCCCTCCCTCAGGGGGAGCCTTGACTGCGATGGCCGTGTCCACGCGCTTGAACCCCAACTCCTTGCATACCCCCTCCAACTTATGATCGAAAAGCTGGGCCGCACAGAGCAGTCCGTAGAGGCCCATTTCCACCAAGTACATGCTCCCGGGCTCGTACTTAGCCGCCATCCTTCTCAGCTCCTTGTACTTGTCATCAGGGACGTCCTTGAAGGGGTTCTCTTCAGGGACTCGAGGTAGAACAGAGGAAAGTGTCGCGCCGACCCGTTCAGCGTTGTGATCCTTGGAGGTCAAGAAGGCAGCGGTCATATCCGCCGCCCCCATCTCCATTCTTGTGAACACAATGAAAAGACAGACGGTGTTGATCCCCGCGACGGAAGGCGTTCCGACGTAGGTGTCAACGAGTCGGCTGTGCAGGAAGCCCTTTGCGAAAAACCTCGCCTTAGGCTTCCGGCCCCTATCGTCCGTCTCTTTCCACGTGCATCGCCAGCCCATGTTGACGACTGCCCGAACCTCATTCCTCTTAACCCTCCTGCCGAGCGTCCGATTTCCCACAATGTTCACCAGCCACTCCTTCAGGGCAGCGAGCTTGTGAGACCCCGATTCGATCTTTTCCTTTATGGTGGGGAGCTGGGTAGAGCCCTTCTTAAAACGGCTCATCTCCTCCTCATACACGGCAGCTCCCGTGAACAGGAACCCTGACCGAGGGTTCCTGGAGGAAAGGTAAGACAGGTGAGGAAGACCGCACCACCTACTCCTGGTGGGGCTTCTGGGCATCCCAGCCCGTCTGGGATTGCCCTCTTCCCTCTCCCACGCCATCGCCCCAGCGAACGATGGAATGCCTCTCTCCTCCCAGAAATCATCATTCCAGTTCCTCCCCGTCACCTCGGGCACTCTCCTTGCTCGCTCCTCCCTCAAAACCTCCATCGCACAGAGGGTGTTGAACCGTTCCCACTGTGGGCCCTACAAAACCTCATCCACCTTGTTCATCTCCTTAACCTCCTCCTTGGGCGGGTTCTGCCTCACGATGGGTCCTTCTCCGGCCCTGGGAAGTTTTTGACCCCCCAGGACACCCCACTCTTCATCCGAGGAGCTGCTGTCACTCCCGAAGCCCAGGCTGCTTGCCTCAAACGTTGATAAGCTGGCATCCGAGACATACGCGTCCTCGTCTGTAGACACCACCAGAGATGGAGGCTCCTCATCCGTCTCCACATTCTCCGCAATCCGGCCCAGTGGCTTAACTCCCCCAACCTCATTCCCCTTATCAGATACCCCCTCGGCAGCAGGAGGACCCCCATGATCCTCCGCTTGCTCCTCTCCACCTGCGTTCGAAGGAAAAACAGGTTGAGACTCAGCAGCCTCAGGGATAACACGTGACTCCCCCTCGACAGGAGGCACAGCAGGGACAACAGAAGAGGAAGGCACAGCAGAGGAAGACAACGATGCGGAGGGATTTGCAGAGACTGCGTCTGCAGAGCCCTTCACACCCCCTACCCTTTCTTCCTCTGGTAGTTTCCAAACTCTAACTTCGTGGAGCTGGACGGGGTCATCAATCATACGCACAGCCTCTTCGGGGACTCTTCTTCCCCGAATGTCGAACACGTGCTTGATGGACGACCGTTTCACTCTCCCATCCTTGATTTCCTTGACCTTGAAAGCAAGGGGGTCCCTTACCGAAAGATTGGGTGCGAGGTCAGCCCATTCGTAGCTTCTACGTGCCTTTGAGTGGAGGGCCACAAGCTTTCTCCTATTATCCCTCTGGACAACTGCCCCCTTCACGGGGTGGGCCTCCATCGGCTGACGATCGTACGAGGAGAACTCCAGCGCAGCTGGACCCAAAACTCTCCTCTCTCAGATGGGAGTTCCTTGTTTAGACCAGGACCTATCTGCGTCCCCCGGGTGCGCAGAAGGGTCAATCAGCCTATCCTCCAGTTCCGACTCATCACCTCTACCCCTCTCAGCAGAAGACTCTGCCCCTCTTTCGTCGTCTCCGTTATCTCCGCGGTCGTCTGCGAGCAAATAGATGGAGGCGGGCCCTCTCCCTAATGGAGATGCCATGATGTAGAGCTTGGGAAGATCCAGGAGGAGCGTCCCCCCCGCCATCTCCACTTCCCTCATCATCTGTTCCCCCGCCCCAGTCTCCTCCAGAATAACCCCCTGGAGGTGGGTCGTGTGGAGAATCGTCTGTGGGAGGGTCCTCATGACCTCTATTTCCATCAAGACGATCCCTCCCGTCATCTCTATCGTCTGGGTCTGACCCACTCGATCTACCCCACAGCAGAGACTCAGAAGCGAAGGTGTCTTCCTCAGTCTCCTCATCCTCAGCACCCGATAGATGAGCGCGAGAGGACCCTTCGCCTCCCCTTCTATCTCTGCTGATCTTTGCCACCGACGCATCCGAGAGCTCCTCCCACGCTCGGTCCCCATGGCCGACCTCGTTCTTATTGACCCTGTATCTGGGGTCTTTGGGAGGGACGACCTCAACTGTGGAGTCTTCTCTCTCGAACACAATGGGGCGCGAGCGGTCATTGTGGTGCTTCGACCTGTGGAACATGCACCTAACCTGGTAAAACATCTCACATACGAGGCACCACGCCTTCTCATCTTCGTTGCTTTCTGTCCCCCGGAACACGTCCCGAAAGTGTTCTATCATCCGATTTCCTCCTTCCGTGTACGCCCGGATGCTTGCAGCCACCGGATCCGGCCCAGGTTCATAGGAGCTCGGAAAAACATAGTTCTAGAACTCGATCTACTTGTACCTGTAGTACCTCTCGGGAAAACTGACAGCCATGGACAGCCCCACTATCTAGAACTTCCCCTCCAAAGGGGTCCAGTAGGCATACTTGGCTCCCGGGGGCTCAAGCTGAGACAGACCGTCTGTCTCCCTCAATTCTTTATCAGCCTCGATCCACTCCTGCTTGGGCCTATCCATGTATTTGAGCGCCGTGTGCATGTAGTATCGCCCCCTACGCTTGCCCCCAGCCACAGCTAGAGCAATGGAGACTCGGAAACTCATCAAGGTGGTCCACCCCTCTGGGATCTCGATCCGACGGGGCTATGGAGGCGAGTGCAGATAGATGCCCTGGTTCTGTGACATGATCTTCTTGAGGCTGTCCTCCTTAAGATCGAAACCCATGTCTCTAGGGAACACCCCACGTGCTTCCTGGATTTCGTCCTGCATCCTTGTTGCCCTTCTGCTTCTCTATGAGTCCCCCTTGACGCCCTTCGTCAGTCGGGGTGCCAAGTAGTTCTTGAAGGTGTCCAGAACCTCTCCCTGCGTGATCTCCCCCAAGTCGGGGTAGAGCATGAGGGCGAAACGACAAGTCCAAGCGTCATACACCCCCCGGCGGTACGTTATGAACACCGGCCGCTCCACCTTCTAATTGTACCTTAGGGGCTCCCCGTTGGCCTCCAGGAGGCGGTTCCCTTTCTGGTCGCAAAAGACGGGGCCTGGATCCTTCATCCTCCTTCCCCACAAAGGAGCGCGAGTGTGCTGCCGCACCGTCCCAGGCATACGCAGCACCCCAGGGCCTGACAGGTCTAGGATAGTCCCGTTCATCGAGAAGCCGAGCGGGACAAAGAAATCCGGCAGCGGCGACTCCCCGGAGTCGACGGAAGCCCTGTTAGACACAGCAGGAGAGGGAAACCATGCGCGGGCGCCCGCCGCCCCCGCTTCCTATACCAAGGCCTTGGCCTGAGCAAGGGAGGGTTTGGAGGGCGCTGCAGGAGCAAAGGAAGGGAAGGAGGGCTCTGCAGGAGCAGGGGGAGGGAGGGAGGGAGGCAGAGCAGAGGGGAGGGCAGAGGAAGACGATAACGAAGCCAATGCCTGCGTTTCCGTACTCGAAATCTCCTGATAGCCCTCACGAAGGTGAGTGAGGCGAGGGGCTTCCCGCAAGCCTACGACACCTTCGCCTTCATCAGCCAGCTGAAAAGAAAATTTCCTCGCCGGCCATTGTGTCCCTCACTGCAACCCCTCGTATCGTCCCACCGGAGATGTGCCCGGAAGGACTAGAGGGAATCCCCTGTGACCAAGGTCGCTCCTACCTGCCCGTCTGCGGTAGCGAGCACCTGTGCCCCCCTCCTACCTTGCAGAAGTTTTCCAGAGTCGAGGATCCTCCTGTTCTCCGCCCGCCGGAGCCAGGAGGATGGTTCCGTCCTGATCGAAACGAGGCCCCCCCTAGAGGCGGAGGTTGTCTGGGACCGTCTGTAGATGCTCCGGGTGGACCTGCAGGACGGTAAAACGTTCCCCTTGAACGTTTTTCTCCTTGTGCCTGTGGAGAACCGCAACAATATCGTGCGTGAGCAGAGCCAAGAACTGCATAATGACTCCACGCAACTCCGTTCTCAGGAAGGGCATGGATACCACCGCGGTGTCCCCCACTCTCCATCCAGGAGGCGCTCTTTGAAAAGTCAGGGTAAATGAGATGCCCCCCACCGTTCTGTGATACGCACAGGAGTACCCCCAACGTTCCTCCATCGCCACGAAGTGAATCACAGCAAGGGGAAAACGCTGGTTCGGGTCCGACATAAGGAGGGCCACTCCCTCCCGATTACTGCGGATGCAGCGCTCGATCAGAGCCTGCAGACCCTTTCCAACGTACGGAGGTCCCTGACGGTACTCGATAGGGTGTAGTCTGGGGGACCCGTCCCCCCGGAGCCACGACTAGAAGGAAGCACCCGCTCCCGCCTTCTCTCTGTCCATGCACACCAGGTGCGGACGCCCCAGCCAGCAAGCAAAGTAATGCGCACAGTCGATGAGGGAAGCCTCATCTTTCTCCTTAGCTGGGTGGGCCAGAGAGAACCCGGCTCCTGGCTCGTAGAGAATGACCATCATTCCGAAGCCCCCTGTCTCAGCCTTTGTGAGAAGGTCCTTGAAAAACCAGATGTCAACGATCCAGACCGTCCCTTTGATCGGCTTCTAATCTGCCGACAACTGCTCACTCCTTTTGTGAATCCGGGGATTGATCGCGTTCTTCAGTTGATAGAGGGGACACGCAGAAACCCACCTTCTGCAGTCTTCATCGATCTCAATGCCCTCAACTGCGAGAGTCTCCTTGAGATCGTCGAAGTTCTGGTGTCCGTAGTGCACGTGTAGCGCCATCGCCTCACGCTTCTGGTCGACTGAGACGGCCGAGAAGGCAGCCAGGTGCGTCCGTTCGTACCCGTAGTCCCTCGGTTTGAAGTGGGCAGCGCCTCCAGCATCAAACTTTCTCACTGCAAGAAAGGGACCTTGCTGACAGTGGTCGGTGTCTGCCAGCTCCAAAGCAATCCATCCACCCATGACCCAATACGTGATCGGGTAGGCAGCCACACGGACCTCGACGCCGTCGGGTACGACTCTGAAGTCCTTCTTGGCCGACCTCTTCTTCTCCGCGTCGGGGTGAGGGGTTTGGAGAATCCTCCCATGAGGATCCCTCTGCTGCTTCAGCTGCCGCGCCTTGTTCTGCCGGTCCCACACCTCCTGCAGTGACTGGAACCAGTACCCGCATGAACCTCCTTGGGGACCGCCCCCAAGGGAGTGCTCAAAAGACTCGTTCGGAACGGCCTTGTGGTGCGGGCTGCGGTCGTACACTGCTTGAGGGAGGTGGTTGAGGCCATACCCGTCCGGCCTGTCTCTCTAGGGCTTGTGGATGATGCAGGCCTCCGGTGCTCCCACCTTGAAGGGGGTATCCATGACCTCAACATCAACCTATGGAATTCCCTGACGCACCCCCTCCTGATATATCAGGTCCATGGACAGCCTCACCCCATGTGAAATCTGCTTCTCCTCCTTCGTTTTCTTAGCCCACACGTGGTAGGCGGGGAGGACATCCTTCGGCGAAGAACGAGGGACAAAGAGACCTGCACCAGGAGCATTGCGGATCAGCACGTCAGGGAGGTTCAGCTGATCGACTGTATGGAGGAGGCAGGGGACGACAATGTTCTTGGGAGTGCCGGAGGGCTCATGAATCCCGAACCGGATGCCAAGAACCGCGGGACAAAAGAACACCGCCTTATCCCCCAGTCCCCGTGACTGGAGAGGCATCTCCAGCTACACCTTCCACTCAATGAAATCTTGTCCCGTGATAAGATGCTCATAGTGCTGGTACCGCGTCCTTCTGGGAAGCCCCCTGTCTGGGGGCCTGTCCTCCTCCTCTTCAACACCTTCTGTGAACAAACCCGTCCAGTCCGGGATATCCGGCCCCCCAAAGGCACGGATAAGACTCCTCACCTTCCGCCAAGAGATGAGGTTTCCGAACGTACAGGAGTTTATATGAATCTTGAGGACCCTGTACTCGACGAGCTCAGGGATTTGGGATCTCGCATTTCCGGAAACCTTGTAGACCTCGAACTTTACTGGAAACCCAGCCCGACGCTAGGTCCTGTTCGGGTCGTTCATTAGTTCACTCTCCTACTAGGAGACCGTGTAGACAGCAGACTTCGAACCAGAGGGCACCGCACCCATGGTAGTCTTGTCCTCCGGTCCCCGCATGCGAGAGATGACCTCAGGGAGATGGGGGTCCTGCTCCTCCATCATGTCCCTGATTCGCTGGACTCCTCCCACAGTGAACTCCGACTGGAAGGCTTGCATGACGGTCACCGTCATACAAGTTTCTAAACCTGCAGGGAAGATAGCCCACCCGATACGTTCCAAGCCTGTCCGTTCAGGCTCATCGGATAAGAGCATTTGCCAGGCTCCACGGACTCCTTCTCTCCATAGTACGTTGACCCCCTTATGGGTCCCAACAGGATCCCAAGTAGACAGGCGCTCCATAGCCCCATCATGCCACATATGGAAGGTCGTTGTGTCGTAGTCGGACGAGTACTTGGCTCCAGGCTCATAGCACATAGGGAGGCCAAGCTGGTCTGCAAAGCGAACCTTTCCGAGAGACCCCTCCCCGTGAAGGATCTTCTCCTCACCCTTGGACGCATGGATGGTCAGGTTGAACGAGTCTCCCTGCCTACGTGAGACGCCACCCGTCACTACGACATCATCATCATTGTCCTGACCCCTAGGACTGACAGTCTGCGAGGATACAGGAGGGATACTACCCCCCCGCTGCGCCTGTCCGGAGTCTGAGTGCTTCTTCTCGAAGTTCTCGTTGTTGAACCTGCCAGGAAAAAGGGTGTGCCCACCACGGCCACGACCCCCACCGCCTCTTCTCCCCCCTGAGCCGCCCCCACGACCAGGATAGGGAGACCCTCGACGGTCTTCGGAGCTGCCTCCACGGCCTCCTCCTCCCAGAGGACCTTTGGGACGGCCCCTGGAGCCGTCCCTGTCCTGCCCGGTCTTGTCCATCTGCTTCATCATCCACCGCTTCTTCGCGTTCTTGTCAGGGCAGTTGTTGGGAGCATGGCCCATCGTTTTATATGCTGGGCAGCCGTTCTTCTTCCAAATCCGAGGACAGGCCCCATGGCCCCCCCACTCTGCATGTCCATCCAGACGGTTGCATCCCAGGCACCGCCTATCGTGGTACCCGTAGGGAAGGCTCTTCCTACTGGCAGGATCCCAACACGCTTTGTCCTACAAAGACCCAAACTCTCCATCCCACTGACCAGGTTTGATGCGAGTTTCTTCAGGACCCGCCATAGCTCCGATGAACGCATCCGATCCGGTTCTATCCCGGTGTCGGACACCATATCGATCGAGAACGGGGGCCCCTGGGGTTGACAACGGCCTGAGTGGGAGGACGGTCCTTTCCTTCCACCCCTTTGTCATTGTATTGACTAGAGAGAGCAGAGGAATTGGACTCAGGAGAGCGCCCCCGATTGGAGCTCCCCCCGCCATCCCTCTTACTGAAACCCCCGCCAGCACCGCCCTACCTCCCGCGATCAGAGCCGCCCCTGTCCTTCCCGCCAGAGTCAGGGGCTTTTCCTCCTGAGGGTTTCCCTCCCTTTGCCTTGGAAGGGGACTTCCTCTGCAGGACTCCTCCAGGCCCCGTGAACGCCACGAAAGGAACCTTCGGAATGATGCCCCCCCGCGAGGCATCCTCTGAGTCCTTCATATCGAAGGTTGCCGCCTTCTGTTCCCACTCTCTCTTCAAGTCCTCGATGAGAGCTCCCTTAACTAGGCCCCGGTCCCAGGCATCCCCGAGAGACTTGTTGAAGGTCTCTGCCTGGGCAGCGATGGTATGGATCTCCTTAATGATCTCCACTTCGCTGGTGAGGTCCACCGGGTTCTGCCTCTCCTGCCACCTCATTATGAGGTCGTTTGGCAGGTATGCCGTCAAGAGCCCGAGCCTGTACTTCACGCCAAGCTCGTGGACGATGTTTTCCTCAACCAGGTGGTTCAGGAGACGCTTGTGATGGACCAGCAGCTCTGTGTAGGTATCGAACCGACAGGGCTTACAGGCAATCCTCTCGTACTCTAGGATGAGAGCAGAGGTTGAGTACTGGATCGTCTTGAAAAAGTGTGCAAAAATCATTGCCACGACCTTATCGCGCATCTCCACAAAGGTCCTCGGGACCGATGTCAAGATCTCCTCCAGGGTGTAAGCGATGAGAGGATCCTCAGGGTCATACTTCGGCCTCTTCTGAGTCTCACTCGACTCCCTAACTCCCAGGAAAGAGAAGATGTCAGGAGCCCCCGGAGCCCCAACATCACCAGTACGCACCCCCCCACCTACAGACACCATCGCAGATTCAGGAGGAGACACTGCAGGATACATCCCCCCACCTGTAAGGGGGGTCATCTGGAATACCGAAGGCAGGCAGCCTTTAGCAGCACCCCTAGGAACGCCCTTGGCCTGTGGAGGAGGAGAGAGCACATCTATCTCCTTGCAGAGTTTGTCGGCCTACTCGTTCAAAGCAAACACATCAGACGCCAACTGGTTAATGTGACCTTGTAGGGACGCTACCTGGTCCAGCGTATCCCTGTCAGCCTTCCCAGCGTTGAAGACCTCTTTCTTCTCGGCCCAGGATGCCAGCTCTGATGCGTACTCCTCCTTCCCTTCGGACCCCTTAGGGAAGTTGTCCCTTTTGGGCATGCCACTCAGCACGTCATTCTCCTCCTTCTGGATCTCCAGAATTCGGAGCTTCTCAGCACCCCGTTCGGCGTCCAGACCTGATATCTGGGCCACGAGGTCCTCGTACTGCTTCCTTTTCTTCTCCACCAGGGTGGTATCAGGTCGCACACCGACCACCTGCACCCCCCCACTGGAACTGCTACTGCTACTGCTACGGCGGTCCCGCTCATCAGAGGCTGGACGCTGCTCACTGGACACGGGGATGAACATCTGACGGGAGGTGTCTGGTATCGCTCCCGTCTCCTCCTCCGTCTTCACTTTCATCTCTGTTGAAGCTCCCCCATGGAGCTCCCCACCTGAAGAAAACACAACAGGGCGAGACAGGGAGAGGGAGGAGGGTTCCTTCAGAGTCTGCAGGCAGAGGATCTGCTTGTTCAGAGACTTCAACTGGGGACTAGAGATTCTCTCCTTCTCTCGGCATGAGAAAAGCTCCCTGATTTCCATGATCCTCGCCTTGCCCATTCTCAGGACATCAGTCCGCTGCAGATATCTCTTCATCCACTCCGCGTCGGATAGAGAGACGCAGTCTACAACATGCCTGTGGAAAATTCAGAGCTGCTCAGAGACTTCCGAGCTGAGGTGGGACACCCGTTCCACCACCTTCTCCAGCACTTCCACCTCGGTCCTTGCAACGTAGTGCTTGACGTTGACCCCCACCTTGGTCCTGTTGGTGAGGGTGAGCCCGCCGTACCACTCGTCCGAGTCCCCGAGAATAGCAACAGCATCTGCATATTGCTGTACCCACTCGATGATGTCCGCATCGTCCATGAGGCCGAAGACGCCCACGGTCTTCGCCTCCATGCCCTTGATCGCGACGCACCCATGGGGAGCGTCCTTCTTGGAACCCATGGTAAGTCACCTACAGTAGGGAATCGGGAATATAACAAGGGGAATGTTGTCAAAATGACAACGGGAGACTCCCTCAGTGACAACACCAATGAAAAGTAGAGTCTCACCTCTCTCGAGATTCCTCCAGTGGAATCCTACGGGCCCTCCCATGTCGATCCTCTAGCCTCTCCAGAGGACTCTTCAAACTGCTATACTCCCGAATTCTTGGCCCTCTCCTATTAGAGGACCACAGCGAATATGTCACCCTAACGTACTCCTCTAAACCGATACAGATAATCAAAAATAAATATCTGATCAGTCTCTTCACCAGACAGAAAATCTATGAACCCCCACAGTCTACAGTACGCTCCTGCTGGTGGCCTTGTGCATTACTCAGAGCACAAGAGAACCACAGAGATACATAGGGCACAGTACAGACCCTACACATGAAGCTCTGTCAATCCCTAGGTCGCGTCTCTCATTCAGACAAACAGTAACCGCCGTATACGTCTGTCTGACTGTCTGGAAATTAATTTGACCGGAATTAATTCTGAAGCCTCCGATGGTATAACCACACCATCGGTCTAATTGAATCCCATATGAAAGCCCAGAGCATACACTACCACGGTGAGTGCCTCGGGTATATTTCTTATACCAAAGTGCATGCAGGCCATACCATGGAACTCACAACATGCACACCTCTGTCGCAGGCGCCCTGCCACCCCATGTGGACGGGCCGCTGCGTGTGCGTTGCTCCTTTTTCTGGCTCGGGGCGAAGGGACGAATGGAAAGGCTGGGACCGGAATTCACCCTCCGCGAATCCGACCAGGAACGAGACCATCGTTTTTTTTCACAGTCTCTCCTCCTTCCACCTCGATTTAGTGCGCCGGACCCCTTTTCTTTATGGAGGCAGACCAGTGGAAGCGGTAAGTAAATATAAGTATTTGGGCAACTGGGTTTTTGAGGGCGGAGACCTTAGCAAGACAGTTGCATTGAGGTGGTAGAGAAGGCATTAGGGGCTGTGTTTGGTACTCTCTCTTCTCTGGGCTTTGTTTCTCCCTTTTCTAAAATTACTTTGTTCAAGGCCCTCTGGCTACCAGTCACGCGACCTCCTTGAACCTAACTACCACTTAAAAGTTGAAGCCGCATTTTTAGATAAGCTTGAAAGTCTGCGCCGCAGACGCAGATCATTTACAGTGTCTTGAAAGCCAAGGCCATATATCTGGATGGTGTTTTGACCATGTACGCCGCAAGTATGGACGGTCTCTTGAAAGTTAGTCGTGTTGTATGGACTAGAAATGATCCCGCTGAGAAAAACAGATGTTGCCTGCCTCGATGCATTACAGTTACGTTTTGTTCGGTGTTGTTTTGGTCTCTCCCATCACTCTTTTGTTTCGCCTTCCCTTCTCTCTCTTTCTCTCGAGTCATTCAGTTCTCTACTTGGTAAGTTGAGTGGGAGCTTCATCGAATGTATCAAATCGATCAACCGTGCTCTACTCCGGGCAGTGTGGAATGAGTGCTTAGCTAACTCGTGTGAACCCTTCGTTGAGATATTAAAATGGCTGGCCGTTCCATTAGATTGCTCCCTTTTGTAGCCTCCATTGTCAAGCACGGTGGGGGACAAGTTTAAAAGAAAGGGCAAGGGTAGAAGGAAAAGGGCGGCAAAAAAGATCGTAGAGGGTGCCTGCCAAAACCCAGAGTTTGATTGACAGATCATAGGGTCATAGGAAGGCTTTTAGGAGGTAACTTTCAACTCCCTCTTAGTTTTTTCTTCTCTGAGCTAGACTGTCTAAACCTCCTTCTTCAACCACTCATTTTCTCTCTATACTAACTTCTGTCCTGCACCCCTCCAAAGTTCTGCACCCTTTATCTCCAAGCACACTCCAAACTTCTGCAACAAAGTTTAAGACTATTCCAAACTTCTGCAGTCTCAGTTCAAGGAGTCGATAGTGATCATAGGGGGGTACAATGGAACACATCTCTACCTATTTCCACCATTCAAAATCTTGCAGACCCTCTGATAAAAAGAAAAAGCACGCATGACCTCTACAGGATTTGATGGGCCGATGCGAATTCGATCAGCTACTGGTTGTTTTCAATTATCTGGCGCAGCTAGTGTAACACTCACTGACAGTCGATCCAATCTCTTTGACAATGTCCTTGCCATAATGAAAGGAGCAGACATGAACGCGTCGCAGTATACAGAACAAGCACCTGATCCGAAGTACTACAAGATTCTTTACGAGCGGAACTTTTTCCAACTGAACAGCATTGTAATCTCCGGATTCATTGAAAAGAGGCAGTTTAGCATACTAAGCGGAGCGTACAAAGATGCGAATCGATGCAAATTTTCCTGGTGTGCAGCAAACGTTCTCGAAGAAAATCACGGATAACCTCAATGTCTAGGTGAACATAAAGGACAACGACGGTCAGATCAGCAGAGTGAAGGGCTCTGTGGTTGAGAAAAGCGAGTGGCAGGAGATCGACAAGACGCTTTCCGGAAAAGGACTTTCACTAGGATTTTCAGCTTTTGAAGTAGAACAAGCACCTTATTTGAAGTACTACAAAATTCTTTACGAGCGGAACTTTTTTCAATGGAACGGCATTCTAATCCCCGGATTCATTGAAAAAAGGCAGTTTAGCATGCTTAGCGGAGCCCACAAGGACGCCAATTTTTCTGGAGCGCGGCAAACGTTCTCGAAGAAGGTCTTTGACAACTTCAAGGCTTACATAGGTGGAAATGAAGGACAATGAAGGTCAGATCTGCAGAGTTAAGGGCTCTGTTATAGAGAAAAACGGGTAGCAGGAGCTTAAAAAGACTCTTGCAAGAAAACTGCCTTCGACTTTCGATAGAGCTGCCGATACTTCTTGTAGGATTCTCTCTCATACTTTCGATAGTCCTCGTTGTTCTTCTTCTGGTGAGCAAATCAAAATTTTTTTTTATCTTACAAAATTTTACAAAATTTCTCTGTATGCCTCAACCAAAATTCTGTAACCTCGCAGGCCGTTTTTTTCGCTGTCAACCCCTCCCATCAAAGCGAGAGCCGATTCGTTCCTGCCATCCGAGTATAAGTCCAGGAAAGGCCTGACATAGCAGAGAAGATGCTGACTCTTTTCTTCAAGAAGGACGCTGCATGTAATGACTGCTCTGTCTTCCCTCACTGTGCAACATCTGAGCCTTCCGTCCTGAAACTCGTGCTTCGAGAACATTGAAAGAGAATAGGGGCATCCCTCTGAAGATTCTGAAGGGCAGCATGCATAAAGAAGTATATCTGGATGTCTCTTTTCTCTCTCTGAATTTTTAATTGCCTTGTTCGTTTCTCACAGCCGGGTCAGCCAAGTATTGTAAAACACTTCTGCGTGGACGTCCCTTGAGGATGTACCTGTACTGGCTGCCGGAATAGAAGTAGAAAAGGAAGAGAAGTACAGGCATCCTTGCTGGCTGTCTTCTGCTTGCGGGGGCGTTCGGGGCTTGTGTTCGCTTGTGTTTTCCATCTCTTCTGTCTGATATCTCTTGCAACTGTTGGCATCAAGCCTGACGGCTATATTTTTCTGTCGACTTCTCTTCTTCTTATGAATGAATGCATTGCTTGTCCTTTTCTTTGATATGTTTCTGAGAAGAATGCAGCCTGTGCATGCTCTTTTGTTCGGTTCGGTCTATCTCTGCCTTATTCTCTCTCTTTCTCTTCCATCTCCTGCACAATTCCTTCCTCTGTTTTTTTTTCGTTGTCTTGACTTGTTTGGCTTATTGGGATGGTGAGAGGTGAAAAAAGGGAGCAAAAAGCGGAGGGGGGGTAAGGGTGAAGGAATAGGTGGTGGGGAGATGGAGTCTGGAAGCGAGGTGTGATACTGAACGTAGGAAAGAAGAGAAAGGATTCGTGAAGAAGGACAAGAACTGTTGGGGTACACAGACTTTGTCAGAGGTGTGCAGCTCTGTCCTTTATCAAAGATTCTGTCTTTGCTTTTTATCAAAGGCCCACTGTCTCTTATGAAGAGAAGAAAAGGATGTGAGGATGGTAGGAAGAGAAGCAGGAATGGGAAAAGCAAGTGAGGATTGATCTCTCTGTCTATGCCTCGTCTTTATACTTCTGTAAATCTTTTTTTCTTTGTCCTTTCTCTGTTTTGCGTTTAATGAAGCTAGGGGGGAATGAATAGGAAGAGAGAAGCAAGAAGTAAAAGCATTTTGGGCAAAGGGGGGGAATGAACCTAGCTGAAGTTTTATTTTGCTTTCTGTTTTCTCTTTCTCTCTATCTTTCTGTTTGTCTACACTCTCTTCCCTACCAGTGCCTGTGCGTGTCTTGCTTTTTAAAGATAGCTTGAGCGACCGGTGGGTGGAGTGTGTGACTGTGAAGGTCTTTGTCTTTTCTGTGTTCTATGTTCTCCTCAGGTTTTGCTTAGGGGGAAGGAGATATGAAGTAAGAGGACAAGAAGATAAATGGACAGGCAAACTGCACTCAGGCACTGTGAAGAAAGAAAGTTTATTATACGCATAGTCTGGGGGGGTTCAACTTCATATAACTTCATAACTTTGTTTAAGAGTACTAGCTCTAGAACTGTCATCAGAGAATGAATGGTGAGAAAAAGAAGGAAGAGCAAAAAAGAAAGAAATGCCAAGAAGGAAAGAAGAGGTCTGTACATATGGTGTATGTATAAATGCGGGAGTAGCCACTCGCTGGTCCCATCATTCTTTCTGTATTGAGAGTGCAAACTTTGTTCACCGTGTTTGTCATGGGTACACATTCATTGCCTCTACATACATGTGAGACCTGTTTATTAAGCGTCCAGATATGTCTGCACACATGGCCAGATCAGAAGGGCAGACCTAGCGGGCCCGGGTGTGGTGACCGCTGGTGCGGCCTTGGGGGACTCATAAAAAAAAATGACTCTGCTCTGTTCTGCTTTATTTGCTGAACTTGTTTGCATGGCAGGCCTGCAGCCCGTCTTCATAGATAGCTAGGGAATGAACGAGGGTGCTATAATGTGTGGTAAGTACTAATCCTTCTTCTATATTTATCTGGCAGGAGAACTTGTGTCTTTTCTAAAAGTATTGCTTTTTCTGTATGAGAATGAATGCTCTTCTGGTGTTCTGCATGTGCTGTTACTGTGATTAAGTTTTCAGTTGGCGATCTGACTGACTGTTTGCTTAGTCTGAGTGACAGTGCTATGTATCGACTAGGTGTTGCTCGCTACTGACTGTTGTCTGCTTACATGTCTCTGCCCTGCAGCTATTACCTGCACAAACGAGTCTCCTTCAAAAGTTCCCTTCCGTTTCTTTCTCTGTTGTTGCAAGGAGCTAAGTTTTAGGGAGGGGGCAGTAGGAAGATCTTGAAGCAGGGGAGGGGGGGAGAAAATGCTAGTGTTTGATTGTTAGATACCTCTTTGTTGTCTGAGTAGCTTCAGAATCTGTTTTTACCATCTTCTGACAGAGTAGAAAGAGGAGCTCTTGGAAGCAGGGGAAGAGAAATAAAATGCATGATCGAATTAGATGACAGATGTGACTGCTTTTCTTTTTTGTGTCTGTGCCGTCTTTCTCGATCTTTTTACTGTACGCATAGGTGCGTATAGGCTGCATACTTCCATTCCGCTCCTTTGCGATGAGGGGTTAGGGGTCAGAGGTGTTTGCATATGCAGGGGGGAAACAAACTGAAGGAGAAGAGATTGCGAGGCTGTAAAAAAAGCTCAACTGTCTCGTGCATTGTTACCGCCCACGTTTTCCTGTGCCTGTATGTGTTTCTCTTTTTTCTTTGCCTATGTTCACTTTCTTTCTTGACTGTCTATCCTTTCAGAATGTTTATGGGAAAAAAGAACGGAACATGCTTAGCAGTAAAGAAAGTAAGGTTACATAAAATTGCATGGGAAGGCTAAAAAGGGTTTCTTTGCAGTGATGGTGCAAGAAGGGTGTAGTCAAAGGAAGGAGGAGCGGTATAAAAGCAAACGAGAAGAAAAGAGTCAATAAGAAAAAGCAAACTCATTCAAGTGTGAAGAGCAAGCAAGAGTAAATTTATGTATGTTCAAAGAAAAGCTCTAATCCTTTCCTGTGTGCCTTGTCTGAACAGGTCTACATCGCATGTCCTATCTGACTTGAGCTGTGTGAGAAAGGTGCATGTGTGTTGTACTGTTTGTGCAGGGCCGGGAGACATAAGTGAAAGAGGAAGTAAAACGGAGAGCAAATGTCAAACAAAAACAAAAAGATCGAAAACTTTAAGAGAAGAAAAGAAAAAGAAGTCTCTGTTTGTATACTTTTATCTTTCTGTCTTTATGTATTTCTATTTCAGAATCTTTACATAATTTATTGATTTTTGTTTCTTTTTCTTCTCAGCTTGCATCTTAAATAAATTTTCTTCACTGACAGGCTGACTTCTCTTCTCTTTCTTCCTTGGTTCTTTTCTTCATTGAAGAGCTGTCTATCTTAGGTGCTTGTTTGAGTTAAGGGGGGAGAAGGAGGAAATTAATGCATTTTCTCTCTTTAAACCTGAGTCGTGTTTTGACTGTACCACCTTTCTGTTTGTTTATCTTTTTGATGGGTGCTGGCAGTGCATCCGAGGGCCGGGGGGAGAGCTGAGGTAGCAATAGGCAAGTGAAGTAAATAAGTATTTGCTTAAGGCTCAGTGAGGACTCGTATCTATCTGTCTTCTGTATAGCTTTTTGAGCTGTCTGCTTTGCTGTCTTTCTTTGTTTCTTTCGTTAACTATCTCTGCATGTTTTCATCCTTCTCTCTTTATGCATAGATCTTTCTGACCGTTGTTATTCTTCTTGATCGTTTTGACCATTGATTTGATTGCGCCTGCAGTTGTCTCGTTTTCTCCATCTCCACCATTTTTTCGAAACAGTTACTCAACTGCAGGCTGCCTCGTGTCTCTTTATATTCAAGGAAAGTTACTCTTCTGTTTCAGAGCCCACAAAAAAAGTTATCAATATCTTTGCTTGTTTATACATTCATCAAGAAGGGAAACAAAGCAAGTTTGTCTAATAATTCAACAAAGTATAGTATGATAATTCAAAATTTCAAATTTATAACCTATTATCTGCTAGCTGCTATATTTTTATATGTTTTTATATTTTTTACCAATAATAATGTTTGACCCCCCTGATACTCCAGGCTATACTTGAAACTCAGCGCCGCTCAAAGATCCTACCTTAAAATGTTTTACCAGCAATTTGCGACTTAAAAGTCTATAAAACGTAATAAAACGATCATGCTGGTCAATAGTGCTGGTCCAAAATTTTGTACAAAAATAACCCAAAACGCTGTTAAAAAATCAATATTAAAAAAAAAATGCTGCTCAAAAATCAAAACTTGAAAAATGATAAAAACTGTTGTCTATAGTGTTGGGGGGGTATAATATTTATATGTATTTATGTCAGACTTGCTGTTAAAATATTAAGCACTCATATAAGCTACTATGATTAGTAATAGCAGATATGTCAGGGTTGGTCGGGGTTGAATATATAGTTGAATATAAAAAAGATCGACGTTTCAGGCCATAGCATGAATCGTAAGGAGATTTTAAAAGTGAGTTTTTTTGTGAAGATTAGTGAATTAAGGTATATGAAGGACTAGGTTAAGGACTAGAGTGAAGGATCATGTAGCCCATGATGCGGNGTGGAGGCTAGGCTGGAGGGTAGAGCGTAAGACCCAGGGTGGCGCAGGGGTGTACTCACTAGGGAGGGGGGCAATACCTGTAAAGCCACTATTTTGAGCCCAGCAGCTGCACTACAGGGCTCTTCAATTTAGCCTGCGGCTGCGCCACGGACTTTTTTAAGCTCTTCCGCGGCGGCGCACCGCTGCCACCGGTGCACCTAGCTGTACCCTACCACACCCTTCCCTGTGCTCCCACCCTGCCAATCTATACTCATAAAATTAATGAACAAACGGTCTCTTCTTTACGCTGCAGATGCCAAAAATTTTTGGAAGGCTCTTTGGTATATGCATGTTTTCACTGCATGTGATGGTTTGCCGCGGGGTACCGCGGGGCTCTACAGAATAGCTTGGAAAGTCGCTAGTTCCGCGGTGTGGTGCGGACACGAGAAAACTTTCCTCCACAGCCCCACGGCGTTTACCCATAAACGCCGCGGGCTTTACAGGCATTGGAGCGGAACGTACGTATACCTCGAAAAAGACTGAGGAGCCACACTTTTGTGGTCACACGGGCCCCCTTTTCAAGCTTTGTCAGGCGCTGCTCTGGCCTCCGGCCCGCCATGGCCCTCGCGCCGCTCCCGGCCCCCCCTGGCGCGCCGCTCGCCGCTCGCCGCGAAAGCCGTGCACATGGGCGCCCGCAAAATTAAACGTCCAGCGCACCATATCCCACCGTCTCCTGATAATCCCTGATATCTTTCTACCATACACTCAGATTCTTAATACCGCTAAGAGGAAAGCCGACACCGGTCTCCACCAGCGGCTCGCAAGCACTCTCGAGCCATCATTTGACCTGGCTGCGACTCTGTCTTGAGAGAGAGATCGCTCAATGCGAGCGTGCGGCAAAGGAGGGAAAAATTGATTTTGTGTGTGTTTTTCGCATTGCATATTCTCCTCTGAGCAGTCAGCTCGTTTGGGTTTGACGGGTTGGAGTCAGTGTAAAGGGTCTAGCTCGTTTCTGCTTTTCTATTGGAGACAGCGTTTCTCACTTTCTCTTCTTGCTTCGATCTCGGGGTAAGAAATCGGAATGACCGCTCTTTCGGCTCTTCTGGTTCTTCTCCTCTCCCTTTCTCTCCACTCAGTGGGCGGAGATGGGGACGGGGAAGACTTCGTAGTCGTCTTGACAGATGACAATATGAGGGAATTCGTTTCGAAAAACTCGAGAGTCCTCGTAGAGTTTTACGCTCCTTGGTCGGTTTGCAATTCTCTTCCTGCCTGCTGAAGTCCGTCTCTCCATCTCGCCCACTAAAAACAAAAAGAATCCTCTCATCATGTTGCCTCCCAAGCCAGTACACAAAAACTCAAGCACTTGAGCAGCAATCTTACCACTTCGCTGCCCCTCTACATTATGGTGAATTTTTGCTTGCACGCTCAAATCCAGCCGAACTTGAGTTTTGCATCTTTTGAGCCCCGTGGCACGTCATCTTTCTCTCTTGCCTGGCCCTTTTCTCTGCGTTGAAACTAGCAACCCGTCCGCACTTTCAAAACACACTCATGAGAATGTTCCCCTGCTTGCTGTCTAAGAAGAAAGGGGAGGGAAGGGAAAAAGGGACTCTCTGAAAACCCACTCTGCAGAAACTCCATCTGCCGATAAAGTTTACAAAGGCTCTCTGCGTAGAACGGCACTGTTCCTTGGGATTGTGGTCTCCCCCGATCTGCGTGACCCTGTTTGAAATGTGAAGAAGGGAAACTGAGATCTGCACACACACGCGCGCGCGCGCACACTCACACACACCACGTGAACATTCGTGCAGGTGCGGCCACTGCAAGGCCCTAGAGCCAGAGTACAAGGAGGCCGCTAGCGTTATGAAGAATGCAGGAATGGAGACCGTCCTCGCAAAGGTAAGGAAGGAAGGAAGGAAGGAAGGAAGGAAGGAAAGAGAGAACGGCAAGGAACGTTTCACAAGCAAACGTCCATTCATGGATGAAATTAACTGTGTCTGTCACTGAATTGCGTTGAAATGATGATCTGGGATGCTCTTCCCGCAAGCAAGCAAGCAAGGAATTGTGAAAAAATGAATGAATTCACTGTGTCCCCCCCCTAACCTTGCCTCTCGTTCAGAAAGCCGCTGCACAGGCTTCCTTCCGGGTTGACGATGCGATTGGGGGTTTCTCTCTACTTGTAAATTCACACAAACAAGCAAATGCTGCTGCAGGGGGGGCGCATGAATGCATGTGTGCGTTCACCCTTGCTTCCATGGACACAGGAAGGAGGATTCGAATTGACTGCCTGCCTGCCCAAGTGATTGACTGCCCGAGTGACTGCCTGCCTCCCTGCCTGGCTGCAGGTTGACGCGACAAAACAGACGGGTATTGCGAGTGAGTTTGAGATTCGAGGCTACCCGACTCTGAAGTACTTCGTCAACGGGAGCCCTCAGGACTACAATGGGCCGAGGCAGGCGGACGGAATTGTGGACTGGTAGGTTGGATGGGTTTTTCATACAGAAGAGATCAGATCAGATGGGCTGTCCGCTGTCAGCTGTAAAAACAAGAGAAAGAGAGGAGGGAGGGAAAGAAAAGCAGAGAGAAGAGACGGCGGAAATGAATGGACAAGGGGAGGGAGGGAGCGAGCTAGAGTGAGATAAAGGGAGGGAGGAAGGTAGGAACAGAAAGAAGTCATGCAGGTGAGGTGAGAAGAGGAAATACAAATCTGGGGGGGGGGGAACAAATCGGAACCATGCAGACTTCAATAATCGAAGACAGGAACAAGTCGAGTGAAATGGAAAGAGGGAAAAGGAGCGTTTTCCTTCCCTCTCTATGCACAAACAGGTAAGTGTTGGAGCGCGTATCTGATCTATCTGCTTGTGTGAGTCTCTCTCTCTCTCTGTGTGTGTGTGTGTGTGTGTGTGTGTGTGTGTGTGTGTGTGTGTATGTGTGTGTGTGTGTGTGTGCAGGCTTGAGAAGAGGGAGAAGCCTAACTTCAAAGAGCTGACTGAGGGCGAGGTGGACGACTTCGTGGCTGCTCACGAATTTTCGATGGTTGTCAGGGCAAAGAAGGGCAGCAAAAAGGTGAGAGAGCAAAATCTTCCGTTCTTTCCTTTCGGGTCTTTATCTGTCTGCATCTGCATCCACTTCCCTGCTTGTATTGATCATTTGCCTGCGTGCTTTGTCTGTTTTTGCGTGGTAAACCTTCCTTTCTGCCCTTGTGCCTGTCAGTCAGTCAGTCAGTGAGTCATACCACCCTCCCTCCCTGTCTGTCTGTCTGTCTGTTCATGAAGAAAAGAAGGGAGAAGAAGACACATGTAGTCTATCGTTTATGAAAAAAGATGGAGACCTGGTCTGCTCGTCGGCCGCCTTTGATGTTACCCTCGCCCTGTCTATTCCTGCCAAGAAAGCTAGCTGTTCGGAAAAAACATCCTCTTCAACAACGATCTTCTCGGGTACCTTCCTAGATCAAGCCCGTCCTTTTTGTTTGCTTTGCTTTTGTATGCAGGTGAAACTGTTCAAAACTGCAGTCTCGGAGCTCCTCGACGAGAAGGAAAAATTTGGGCTTGTTCTAGTGGAAGAGGATGGCGAAGTGAGTGGAGGAGGGGGCTGGCTCGGATGGCTGCATGACTTTTCTTGTTTGTTTGTTTGTTTGTCTGTTTGTTTGTTTGCGTACGAACCGGTGAGTGAGGCCAATTGGCAGGGATTGAGGGGTAAACGGGGTAACGGGGACACGCACACACACACACACACGCACACACACACACACACACACACACACACACACAGAGGGAGAGAGAGAGAGCGTGCACAGTACCGGTTTAATTTCAATTGAAATGTCCTGCGACTTCACGCCGGAATGCCAAAGACTTCTGTGATGTGATGGTGCACTTTATTCTTCCCATTTCCTGACGAACAGCGCAAGATCAAATAAAGAAGAGGAGAACGAAACATGCCTCCCTCCACTCATTACTCTGAAGTGCAACCCGTCTCCTGACATTCAGCGACGTTCTCCTTCCCTTCCCTTCCCTTCCCTTCTCTTCCGATGTTGGCTTCTTGGCTTGTACGTGCACATGCAGCCACGGGAGAATGTTCACACTCTCTCAACCTTCAGGTGGGGTTCGTATGGCTTTTTTTCTTTCCTTTTGCGTCCTTTCCTGCTTTGCTCTGCTTTGTTTGCATTGCAGGTGCGCACAGAATACCATCGACCCCAATTTAATCCTGAGGATGACAAAAGGATTCTCACCTACAACGGAAAGATGCAGGTCGGTCAGACTTGTCGGTGCATGGGGTGGTGGGTCAACGTGCGTCCCCCTCGTGGCCTGCAGCAGTGTTGCAGCATGGGGGCATAATGTTTCCGGGGCTTGCAAGCAGGATGAAACATTTTCCTTTTTTCTTTCTTTTTTTCATCGCTCTTTTCATTCACATGGTTCTCTCAGGAGGACAGCTGCTTTCTTTCCCACTTACTGTTGCGGTAGATCTGATCTGTCCAACCACATATGCGCACTCTGTTCGTTTCTACCTCTTTATTTTTCTTTTCCACTGCAGGCCTCAGAGCTTCGCCGTTTTCTGAGAGACTCCAGGTACCCCCTCATCAGCGAGAAGTTTGATGCTGGTGGGTGGGGGGGGGGGGAGAGGGGGGGAGGGGGCAGGAAGGGGAACTGCACTGGACTGCCTGGGGATCATGTGTCAATGTGTGTGTCTGTGTTTGTGAGACTCTCTCTCTCTCTCTCTCTCTCTCTCTCTGTGTGTGTGTGTGTGTGTGTGTGTGTCTGTGTGTACGTGCTTGCACACGTACTAGCATGCATGCAGCCATGTATCTGTACGACCCGATCCACCACAGTGCCATCGTCGCCCTGAGTGGTGCGGAGGCGCAAGAGCAGTGGAAGGAAGCAGGACACGACTTTTTGGAGAGTCTCAGAGGAGAGGTATGGATTTTTATTTACTCTTTCTTTTCTTTGTTTGTCTACAGAATGCTCTCACTGTCTGTCTGTCAGTCACTTTTCTTTTTTGCAAAGTCCAGGCGTTCTGTTCATGCGTGCAGAACCTGAGAGGAGTGGTCGTGGCGTTTGGGCAAAATTTTTGTCCGAATGTTGTGGTCGTGTGACTGCTTCGCTTTCATTGTTGCGCTTCTTATTTTTGGTGCCTATTGTCGCTTTTGGTGGTAGTGGTGGGGGTGTCTCTTGCTTTGTTTTTCGGCGGTCTTGCTCCGTTGTCGCGTAGCTTTTTGGTCGGATCGTCGAGACTGACTGCTTAGTGTGCCTACTGGGCGCATGATCGTTCCGTTTGCGCTTAGTATTGTTTTTGCTGGCGTATCTTTGTCTGCATGTGTCTGCCTGTCTATTGCGTCGGCGTCGTGATATCCCTTTTCACCTCTTTCTTTCTTTCTTTCTTTCTTTTCTTTCTTTCTTTCTTTCTTCCTTTCTTTCTTTCTTTCTTTCTTTCTTTCTTTCTTTCTTCCTTCCTTCCTTTCTTCCTTTCTTTCTTCCTTTCTTTCTTTCTTTCTTTCCTTCCTTCCTTCCTTCCTTCCTTCCTTCGTTCGTTCGTTCGTTCATTCTTTCGTTCTTTCTTTCTTCCTTCCTTCCTTCTTCGATGTCTGGTCTGTTTTTATGTTTCTCTGTTTCTCTGTGAAAAGTGAGAAGGAAAGAAAACGTGTGCTTTGACTGACTCTTCTTTGCTCTTGCCTCCCTGTCTGCCTCCCTGTCCGTCTGTCTGGTTCTGCCCTCCTGCAGGTGTACTTCACTTTCATCGATCTCGAGGATGACATGTGGGTCTTTTGGCTGGTCTTTTGTTTGTTGCCTGATACTGTCCTTCTTTTCCTCTCCCTCTCTTTCTGCTGTTTCTTCCTTTGTTGGCTGGTTTCTTCGACCAACAATTGTTTCTTCTTTGCTTGTGTCTAGTGTGTGTTTATGACTGCGTGATGCAAGTCCGTTGACCAGACTCTGAACAGAACAACGAAACCCTCTAGATTGCCAGAGCGGCTTCCCCTTTCGGACACAGCGCACAGACGGACACACATACACATGCATGCACACAGATAGGAGACATAGACAAACAGATTACATAAAAACGTAAACTGATGAAGAGGCTGACAGAGAGACAAATAGACCTGGACAGACACAACTTGTTGTTGCATCAAACGGTGACTATATTGAACAGAAAGCTGAGAATCCTTTACTATCCCTCTCCCCGAGCGTGGGGAACGCGTGGGTTTGCTGGTGTGCGTGTGTCTCTGCGTGTCCTGAAAAGAGAGCGAGCGGGTGTATGCGCGTGTGTGTGTCTCTGCGTGGATGAATGGAATGAGGTTTCGCAGGAATGCCTCGCTGCTGAATGACGTCGCACCTGCGCTGGAGGAGGGGGGAGTTCTCTTCCTGGAGAGGTCAGGCAAAAGAAGAGCAACTCATTTGTTGCCTCTGTTAGCTCAGACTGTGTGCAAAAATGTGGGGGGAAGAGAGAGAGAGAGAGAGGGTAGACAGACACAGAGGAAGGGCAAGCAATCAATGCTTCTTCATTCCCCCCACGGAAAAAGAATTGGGATCTAGCTGTCTTGCTTGCCCGTTTGCTGTCGGCATTCCGGGTTCCCTTTCGTTCCCCTCCTTCTGCCCCCACCCAGCCCCTGCGTGCGTGTGTGAATAGACTTCCGGCCTGTTGATGCTCTTTCTCTTGTGATCGCTCTTCTGAGTAGATTTTTCTCCTCAAAGGCGGCCGAAAACTCTGGACAGAATTCTTGTATCGAAAGCCATGTGGTCATTTTGATTTCATCCTCTACATGCAATGATTCTCTCTCTGTCTCTGTCCGTGTCTCCCTTCTCTTCTCACTCATTCCCTCAAAGGCCGTCCGTGAAAGATGCGGAGGGCCCGGTGAAGCCCAAAAAGTTTCTCCTGAAGGAGGGAGCGGCCTCTTTGGACAGTCTGAAGTCAGTCAGAAACTCTCTTGAGCTCTTTCTCTCTCTTCGATGCTTTTGATCGATATCCGTTTCTGTCCCTCTTCCTCTTCTTTTTGAAGAAAGAAACAGAGTGAGAAGGGGAGGGATGCGGGGGAGAGAGTCAGAAACAAGGCTTTTTTTCTTTCCTCTTTTCCTTCCTTGCTTCCTTCCTTCCTTCCTTCCTTCCTTCCTTCCGTCCTCTTCTCTATGCTTCCTTTCTTTCCTTTTTTCGTTTGATTTGATGTGCTGCTCCTCATGACCGCACGCACGCAGGATGTACAGGGAGGAAATCAACCAACCGAGCTTTATGATTCGTTGACTTCTTGAACCGTGTTCAAGACAGAGGGGAATCAGTATGACAAAAGAATCCTCTCCTCTGTCGGCATTCGGATTTTTTTTTTTTTGCAGAACCTTTTTCGGTTCCTGGAAGGCAGGCAAGTTGCCGGAATATTTGAAGTCGGAGCCTGTCCCGGCAGTCAACGAGGGACCAGTCAAGGTGGGTACGTGGGTGGGTAGGTGGGAGAGTCAGGTTCATTGCAGTTAGCAATAGAGACGTACAATAACACCCGACAGGTCGCTTTTGCTTGCGCAATTGATCGATCCCTATAAGCATGACGGAGCAATAACTTCCATCTCTTCTTTTCTCCCCTTCAATCCCTCCCGAGCACTGTCGAGGTGAGCAGGTTGCCTGAGAGGATGGAGAGTACCCCCATTGACTTGCCTTTCTTCCTCTTACCCCTTCCTTCCTTTCCTCCGTGAATCAGGCAAAGGCTGTAGTTTGGAAGTTTTGAGCCGGTGATTTATACTTTGGTTGAACTCCGTTTTTTGCTTTTTGCATCCTTTTTGTGGGTAATGTGGGTGAAGGTGGTGGTTGCCGACAGCTTCGACGACGTCGTCCTGGATCCTCAAAAAGATGTCTTCGTCAAATACTATGCTCCTTGGTAGGCTGGTGGGAGGACGTGGGTTGGGCAGTGTGAGTAGATGGCCTTTTGTGCGGCTGCTTTTTAGATGAAGTCTCTTTCAAGAAGCCCACCCAGACGCATCGTCGAGTAAGAAAAGAAGAAGTACCCTGTTGGTTCGATGTGTCCCGTCAAAGCTGGACGTGAATGCAGAAGTTGGCGGTGTCCACTTTTTTGTTGTCGTTTTGGGTTTTTACATTTCTCTCTCTCTCTCTCTCTCTCTCTCTCTCTCTGTGTGTGTGTGTGTGTGCACGTGTAGGGCTTCTGTGTGCCTTGGCTCTCTGCCATCTCTGCCACCGTTTGCTTTGCCTCGGGCTCTTTTCGCGTGCACATGCGCTGATACGATGCCCATCTTTGTTTCTGTTCCTTTTCCATTTTTTCAAAGAAGCAGAAGAGCATATGTGCAGGTGCGGTCACTGCAAATCCCTCGCGCCGGCTTGGGATAAACTGGCAGAGACAGTGCACAAGAAGTATAGCGTCAGTCAGTCAGTCAGTCAGCCAGTTAGTCAGTCAGTCAGTCAGTCTGTCAGTCAGTCAGTCAGTCAGTCAACGAGTGAGTGCATCCCGAGCGAAACCCCTTTTTTTTCCGATGGGAAGAGAGCTTACGAAAAGAAGATACATGTGTGCAGAGTCTCTCTCTCTTTCTCTCTCTCTTACGTGCTTCTTTCTTTCCTTCTTCCTCTCCGTCTCTTTGCTGTTCCGTTTTCTCTTTAACCGTCTGCGTAATAGTGAGCTTGCGGTTACATTTTGGTTCCTCCCCCACGTGGCCTCACGCCTCCTCCATGCCCGCCTGCCTGCCTGCTTGTGCAGAAAGTGGTGATTGCGAAACTGGATGCCACAGCGAACGACGTCATCGATGACGTTCGGGGGTTCCCAACTCTGATCTTCTATCCGGCAGGTGAGGGGGAGCGGAGAAAGGGCAAAGAGGACGATCGAGAAGCGATCTGAGAGGATCATCTGCTTTGTGTATACACTGTTTCTTTCATTCACTCATTCATTCCTTTGATTCATTCACTCATTCATTCATTCATTCATTCATTCATTCATTCAATTATGTGGTTTGGGACTGCTTTGGAGGATTGCCTTCCGACATTTTTTTTTTTTTGCTTTCGTATGTTTCTCTCTCTCTCTCACTCTCTCTCTCTCTCTCTCTCTCTCTCTGTGTGTGTGTGTGTGTGTGTGTGTGTGTGTGTGCAGGAAAGAAGAAAATGAAGATGCGCAACAAAATGAATTACGAAGGCGCAAGGGAGTTCGAGTCTCTTTTGGACTTCGTTGAGGCCTCGATGGAGTCGGAAGAGCCGAGGGACGAATTGTGAAAGAAGAATTCGAACGAATTGAATCAAATTTGTGGGCTAAGATCGAAAGCCAAACTAAGTGGCCAGCTTTACGTTACGCTGTAGTGCGTAGCTGGCTGGGCGTAGCTGGCTGGGCCCGCTGGGCAATGCTTTACTCTTCTCTGACACGTTCGTCTTTTGTTCTAGCCTTTGTTATGAAAATCATTTGCCTATGCACTTCAAGATCTGAAAGCAAAAATCGGAAAAAGAATGTGAATTCCTTAAAGCCGCGGCCGCTAAGTATAGTAGTGTCTGGGCCGGGTCCAGCCTTTGATGATTCTTGGGTTCTAGTATTATACTTAGTATTTTATATGATATGAACTGCCAGGAGCTCGGCTCCACCGGCTTAGTCATTCATTCATTACTTACATCATAGAGTACTATTACTAGACTAAGACTCGTACTATTATACTACACTAATATACATAGTACGGTTACTACGTCGGTTAGGAGGAACCAAATTGATTTTGTTACGACCGCCCAGTAATCATATTTATGGGTACGGTAGTAAGTTGAGGCAGAGGTACTATGGTAGTGGTAGTATAAGGGATTCTCTTAAAAATCTTACGTTTTTCAATAAAAAGATTCTTTTAAATAAAAAACAATCAATTAAAAAATTATAAAAACTCTTTGTAGAAAACCATTACAATGATTGAAAACAATCGTTTTACATTTATCTAATGGAACATTAATGTGCAGGACCTAATAAATTATGTCACCTTATGAATCTAGGTAATGATGTAAAGAATGTTAGAGTAATTGAGTTCAACTGAGAGTTGTTTGAATTTTGGGGGAGGTAAGAAGGCAAGGAACAATGTCATGCATGCAACAATCATGAATGAAAGCATTGTTTACATCTCTAATGCTCTACATTTTACATAGCCAATGAACCAGAACCTGAAACCAAACCTGAGCCAGAAACCGAACCTGAACCTGAACAAACCGGAAACCGAACCTGTTGCTTGCACCTCAAGCCTCATGCACGCTTTGGGTAAGCAGGGTAAGCATGCATGCACGCTTGCACGTTTTTTTTACCGCTTTGCCGGGGCCTTTGGTCCAAACTCCCATCGCTATGGTTACTTGACGCCGGGGTCTAGGACCCCCCTGGTTACCACTCACGAGTTACCAAATCCATGGTCACCATGAAATCGCTCGACCCCCCCGGTAGTTCCCCCTAACCGTACTGTGTATCGTACTAGTTTAATTATTGGGCCCACGCTAGCCAGAGTCACCGTCAGACAGACCCATGCAGTCTTTTTCCTTCCAGCATTCACGTCCAGCACCTGTTTCTCGATCCTCCTTCTTTTCACTCGTAGTATCAGTATGTCTTTCTTTTCTGAAAACGATTCAACACATTTGCATCGCCCCAAATTCCACAATTAATGTCTTGGTCGCTGTCGGTTCTCTCTCGCCTGACTTCGCCCAAGGGACGAAAGGACCAAGTGGTCAATCAATTCCTTTTGGCTTCTCTGTCTGCTTTCTTTGTGGAAGAGCGAGCCAGGAAGAAAGAGAACGCAAGCTGATGGGAGAAAGACCAACGAAAAAACTCAGCTGGGGACAACACTGCATACGCAGGAGGTTAGTTAGGTCTTTTGGGGGTGAGTAAGTGAGGGGGTGAGTGGGCGAGTGAATGGATGACCAAGAGTGAATCAAATCTCTCCTCCCCCCCCCCTTCCCCCCCTTTCCTGCGTGAATCAGACAACGAAATGTTGTTTGTGGCGTATTCGCGCACTGCTTTCCCTACTGACCATGTTTAAAGTTGGTTCATTTGCCTGTGCCTTCTCTCCCCGTTTCCTCTCTGTCCGTGTTGCATTTCTTTCTCTCTCTCTCTCTCTCTCTCAATGTTCTTCCATGCACTCATGCATGCGTGATCGATCGATTCGTTCCTTCCTGCATGCGCTCTCCTTCCGGTCGGTGACTCAAATGATGAGTGACTCAATGTGTGAGTCGGAGGAGTGCATGGTAAATGGTTCATAAATTTGTGGGAAATGGAAGTGACACACCGCAGTACGAACAAAACACACAGCATAAACACCCCCC
>JAHBMJ010001167.1:22587-34701 GCA_018398765.1 Chromera velia | reverse complement strand
GGGGGGGGGGAGGAAGGAATGCGTCTCTCTCGTGATTGACACCCATCGCCAGCGACAAAGAAAGCCAGGGGCCCGAGTTTCTGCTCTTCGCCTTTTACTTTTTCCTCGCTTTCTCTTTCCCTCTTCCGTCACTTACCCTCGGCCGTTTTGTTTCTCTTTTTACCAGCGCCCCTTCTCTCCTTCCTCTCTTCCCTACCCCACTTGTCTTTTCTTATCCGCAGCAAAATTTTGTCTGTGCACCTCTGCATGTTCGCTGCTCCTTGCGTGCTCCACGACACATCTTGACATTTTCCCCTCCGGAATTGCTCGCGGATCAATCTCTGCAGACACCACTAGAACTTCCGTATCATCCGCATGTCGGTGGTCTGATTTTATCTGAAGATCCTACTCAATGGTGGAAAGCGGTACCTCTGCTGTGCAAACTCATCGATGAGTTCGACTTCTTCGTCTTTTTTCTCACGCAAGCAGATGCAAAGGCGGTCAGTGGAGCCTACGGGAGCTAGGGACAGACTTTTCATTCTGCCGCCCAGGCTTCTGTAGGCTGTGTTCGCCAACGCGTAGGGAAGGATTGAGTACACTTCTGTCCGCCTCATGAGATGCGTCGATTCGTTCTTTCACACGGTGGAAGCAGTAAGTTGAACTGTTTGGACCGTGAAATGATTTGTCACAAAAACATAATCCATCTTGTCGAGTCGTTCACCTACACGCTCCGCCTTTGACTCCCTTCTGCGTTTGCAGACTGCATGCTCTCCTGTTCCCCTTAGCATCATTCCTGTGATTCAAAAAAAGCATCTTCGAGACGAATACAATATCGTGCACAAATTGATAGATGCCCAGATGCGCACACTTAATTGTGTGTGCCGTCATTGTCGCAGAATGGGAATGCTCTTGGCGCCCTTGCTACCATTGCCTCATCCTCTGCGTCGTTGTGGCACCTACAATAGCATCTTGAGTGCTTCCATCAGCAGAATTTCGGATTTCTCTCCGACAGAAAGAAGGTGAGAGGTCGAGAACGTAATTGTGTCTGATTGATTCGAAGAAATCTAAAAGCCCTGTTGCCTGCCTAACAAATCCATCTGCCAACTGTGTATCCAGCATGCATGCCTTGCTTCTTTCTTTCTGTTCACCTGCATGCATGCACATCCTTGGTTGCTTCGACTCTCCACGTGGCCTTGAACGCAGCGAGCCTCCCTCCGCCCCTTCATTCCCCTACTGTCCGACTACTGCCTGACGGGCTCACTCACTCCACAATGCATGGACAGGTTTTCTTCTCCTGGAGAGGGTGCGACTACGATGAATAGAGTATTTCTTCTATGTTATTTACATGTGTTCTACTCATGCATGACAGGTTGTCTTCTCCTGGAGAGGGTATGATTTCGACCTCACAAAGTCAGACTCCCTTCTGGCGAGTGTCTCATACGGGAGACGCATGGAGGGCGTACAGAAGAAACACTACATGAAAAGGGGCGGGCTCAACTGCATTGCCCACCCTGATATGGTGGTCAGTACTCACAAATTGTGTAGCACACGCACACACGCACATACACACGCATGCACACACACACGGACCAAGCAAGAGAGGGGGGCAAAGCGCACCACGGCGCGTGTAAAGATTGGTGTCATGTTTTTCTTTCCGCTCTATGAGTGATCCTATGCCCTGAGTGACTCACTGACAGTTCCCTTCATGGGTGGCTCGACTCTCGTTTTCTTTCTCTCTCTCCCTCCCTCCTTCCCAGTCTCCCTCCCTCCATTCATCCGTCCATCCCTGACCTTCCCCCGTCCCCGTCCCTCTCCGTCTGTGTCTGTGTGCATTTGCACTGATCGATGTGTGTCTCAGAAAAGGCGAGGCATCCTTTAGCCCTTCTGCCTTCATTTGGATTCCCGTAAGACAGGTAGATCGATCTGCCTCCTGTTTCAAATGTCGTTTTCAGGTGCCCGGAGGCACGAAGCCAAACGACCAAGGTGCCGCCATCGTCCACATTCGAGGAGCGTCGTCTTCAGTGTTGCGGACTATGTTGGAAAGCAGCCAGAAGTTTGAGAAGAAGGAAGTGGGTTGATGCTTCAGGTCTTCTTCTCTCCAGCTTGTATGAATGAAATAAATAGATTTTTCATATTTCTTTTATTTATGCGAGAAGAAGGAAGTGGGTTGGGTCTTCAGGGCTTCTTCTCTCCAGCTCCTTCACACTGGAGAGTCTGCAGCAATCCATTTTGGCACGATTTCGTTCTGTTCTGATTCCAGCAGTCGGCTCGTGCACTCTGCTGTTCGTTTGGTCTTTGTCTGTTTCAGGAAATATATCCTTTCTCACTCACAACCTCGTGACGCCTGGCTGCCTAAACTCTCCTCGTGCCGGCTGAAATCTTCTCTGCCCCCATGGCTTTCTACTTGCTCCCCTTGCCGTTTTGTTACCTCCCTTTGCATCCCGCATGCAGGAAATGATGAAGCTGTACGGTATGACCGAAGAGCGGGAATGGACAGGTGGGTCATGCAGCTCGGGATTTCGTAGTCGATTTCTCCGTTTATTTGTCTGCATTCCTGACTTCCTGCCTGTTCGTCAGTCCATCTGTCCGTCTCTCTCTCTCTCTCTCTCTCTCTCTCTCTCTCGCTCTCTCTCTCTCTCTCTTTCTCTCTCTCTCTCTGTGTGTGTGTGTGTGTGTGTATGTGTGTGTGTTTGCGATAGGTAGATAGATAGATAGAGTGAGAGAGAGAGAGAGAGAGAGAGAGAGAGAAACATGGGTGTTGATAGATATTTCCTCCCCCCCCAATCTTTCCGAACTGTTGTACCTCCGCACTCAAATTCTCTCAGCTCTTAATTTTCTGTTTTAGAAAAATGTTATCTGGTCTCTTCGATGCCTCAAGGTGTTTGATTCACGATCTAACGAGACCGCGCATGATTGATTTGCCACATCAAGTCCTTTGCGTTCCTCCGCCTGTTTTCTTTCCTGGTCTTTTTTCCCACACTGCCTCGCAGACTCGGAGGAAAATATCGCGGGGACTCTGGATAGATACGACGGGTTGACAAAGTGCTTGACGAAGCCAGACGACGAAAAGGAGTCCCTCGAGGAGGAAGATTAGAGAAACGGGATCGATCGATCGAGGGCATCGACAAATCAGCTAAGACAACTGAATGCGGATATCAAACACCCGCTGCCCCGCACATACACTGTACAGGCGCGCATAGTTTTTCTTCCCTTTTCTCTTAATTCCTAGGACCAGCTCGATTCCCATCATCTTTCTCTCAGTGATCTTTTATCCGGATGACTGTGATGCGCTATCGTTAATATGATTCGTTATTTAGTTTGTTATCTATCTAGTTATATATACACAGAATTAGCACCGGAAACTTCGAACTTTAAGCAGGCAAACTTAAACTTGAAAGTTGTTTGTTTTCCTAAATACGATCCAGACATATCCAGACGCTGCATGCTTTGTTTTATTGCCACATCCCAATGGAGTTAAACTAAGTCAAACTACACACACCAGAGTCTGCTGCTTAATTTATAGAGAAAAATTATCATTGTTTGCATGTGAATAATATAAGCAATAAAAAGCCCAGTAAAAAATTAAATCATATAGGCTTTAATAAAAACTAATAAGTTAATAAAATATTTGTTCCACTACATGTAAGTAAATTCACTGATCATGGCATTACATGACATACGTTTACTAGTTATATAGAAAACAAACCTACAACTTTGAAAGTACACTATTTATATGTCTACTAGTTAGATCTGTACTCTACTATGTACTTATAAGCCCAATTATTTTTTTTTTCTAACTTATACAGTTACACTGCATCTGATTGAATACATTGTTGAATGACGCATATTTCTGTCACAAATTTCCAAAGTTGCATTATATCATCTAACTGGTGCATGCATGCTTTTTTTGCAAATTTGCATGATTTTTTACTGACAGCTCAGAGCTTCAAACCACTTGGCACTTTGATAAGACAAAACACAACAGCCAGCTGGATAGTCAGCACACAATCGACATGACAGCTGGAAAAAGCGATTGACACCGCCGATTGTTTCACATTCTTGACAGACTGAACAGAATTAAGACACCAGCTCACTTGAAAAGACAAGGGCTGGTTATTATTTTCCATCTTCAAAAAAATCCTTATACATCGCAAGGCGCATGCAGTTGAATTATGAAAGAAGTGGAGCGCGGCTCTCACTCGCATGGACACATGCAAACACGAGGCACAAAGGGGCAGTGCAAACGTGACAAGCACAAAGGCTCAGACAAAGCAAGCTGAGAACAACCAGTCACTCACAGTGCAAGCGCGGGCACTGCATGCGATACGACACCATCATCCAGATTGTGGCATGAATCTACTAAAAACTCAGAACGCCTGCATTGGCGCTCGAGACCAAGATTCAAGCAAGCAGACTGTGCGTCGCAGAAACGGAGAGCCAAACAGAAATCCAAAGACGTGTCCACTCACTCTTCTCCCCTTTTGGAAGAAGACGAACGAACCAACTTAGAACTCCACTCGCCCATCTCCCTTCTTGCTTGCTCCCCTTCCATCCTACATCTGACTCATTTTCTCAGTGCCCCAAATCTAAATACCTTGCCTCGGAAGGAAATGTGGTCCCGAGTTCCATGCTCAACCTCCCCTTCACCTGAGACGGATGCCTTTCTCTCCTTCTGCAGGAGCTCCGCGACTGAGCAGATTGCCCTTCCCTGCCTGAGGAGTTCCGTCCTCGTCCGTCTGTTGAATCGCATCATCAGGAGAAGGGACAGCCTCTACTGACGGGTCTGCACCAACCTGCAGGCGACGGCCGTAATACCCGTATCCGTTGTAGCCCCCTCCGCCAAAGACGGTGCCGATGTTTCCAAAGTTGTTGCCGTTCCACTGGTTAAAGTTCTGGGTGTATCCTCCATTGAAGTAGTTCTGTCTGCGCTGATCAAACCAGGGGCCGTTGACGAACCCGAAGTTCTGCTTCTCATCATCCTCCTCTTCCTCTGGAGTGACCACACCGATCTCATGAGGGGAGATCTGCAAAGGTCGGTCGGGAGGAGACAGGAAGGAAGGAAAGAAGAAAGAAAAGGGTTTGATGCCAGTCGAATGGTCAGAGATTGAGCGAGGATTTGGGCAAAGTGCTAAACGAAACCTCCAGAGAGACACAGGAAGGGTCTTGCGAGAAGCAGTGAGAGAAAGGTCGAAAGAGGGGTGGGGGAGGTGTAACATTCCAAAGGCACCCTCAAGAAACGCGAAAGCCCAAGCAGACGATCAAGGGAGATAAAATTGAAGAAGACATTTTTGACGGCAGGAGGGCACGAGGGCGGGAGCGGTGGACAAAAGCGTTTGTTTGCGAGAGAAGAACAACAGGAGAGCCATGGAGAAATTGTCTCGAGGACTTTTAGGAGAGAGGTTGAGGAGTACGAGAAGGCAGGGGGGGAGGAAAGAATGGAGGTTCAGATCTGAGTGCCCAAACCCGCAGAGAAACAGACAGACAGGTACAAAGAAAGAAAGAGACTCACCGTTTCAGGAGATTCAGCAGAGAGTTCAGGAGTCTCTATCTCTTGAAGGCGACGGCCGTAATATCCGTAGCCGTTGTATCCTCCTCGGCCTCCTCCGAAGACAGTGCCGATGTTGCCATAGTTATTCCCATTCCAGGTGTTGAAGTTCTGAGTGTACCCACCGTTGAAGTAGTTCTGGGGGCCGTTCAAGAAACCCAGGTTCAGACTGATAAACTTGTCAGCGTTCTGCTCCTCTGGAGAGACCACACCGATCTCTTCTGAAGGGACGGCAGTCTCGTCGCTCGGGGCAGTAGCAGCTTGCTCAGTCTGATGAAGAGGAGTGTCTTCACTTATCACAAGACCGACGTCAGAGACAGTCTCTTCCAACCGGCGATCCTGACGAGACCCAGAGCGCCAGGGGAAGGAGGGGAAAGGGAAGCCAGGACGAGGGAAGGGTCGAGGGCGGGGGAAGGGCCGAGGCCGACTGGGGCCTTCAGGTCGAGGGAATGGGCGCGGACGGCCTGGGCCTTCGGGCCTGGGGAAGGGACGAGGACGACCAGGGTGGCAGGCCCCATCATAAGCCTTTCGGACACCAGCGGCCCTCCGAGTGCAGTCGTTCGGGTACGTGCGTCCGTTTCTGCCACACACAGGCATGTAGTTCTGGGCGCACAATCCGCCGGGGGGCCCTGACGCTGCCGAACTACCTCGCTGCTCTTGGGCATGGAGCGCAGGAATGACAGTCACGAGAAGAAGGCAGACTTTCAACATTGCACAGGCCAGAGGTCAGAAAGGATAAGTGTCGGGATGTTTAACGGAAACAAAGTGAACTATTGGTCGATTTTCGTTTCTACTTTCAAACTCACAGGAGAGGAGACTTCAGTGTCACAGCTAGTGTCACAGACTGTCGACGTATCTGCTGAACCCAGGAGTGTAAAGGTTGAAGAAACCAAAGACAGGGGACGAGCCAAAGTGCTGGAATGAATGAATGGAAAGGAGTGGGCGGTTTGGAATCCAATTCAAAGGCTGAGCGATCGTTCGATTCTTTTTTGGAACAGTTGTGCTCAGGATTGCTCATGTTCTGAAGATTTCTGGAGCCGGTTTGCTCTGCATGCGCGCGCTTCGCACTTTTTGCAGCGCGCAGTTCGCGCTGCGGGATGCATGACTCGCGCGCGCCGCGCGTGCGTCAATAATACCTAATACGGTCAATTCATGCATCGCCTCGGAAGGGTGGTGACGGATGGGGGGGTGGGGGCGCTCCACAGTGCTACGGCGACTGATGGAATGCTAGACTTAGTCGTTTCGTTAGTCCAGCGTTGGATGGTGCACAGCGGACGACTGAGAGGGGAGAGGCGGGAGAGACCTCAGGCATGGCAAGACTATCTCAGGCTGTTAGGTTATGTAGTAGGGTGGACTTCAAGGCTGTGACAGTCAGACAGACCTGCCATGCGGCAGAGGCAGGGGCGGGGGAAAGGTGTAGCTAGGAAAGTATGTTTGACATCCTGCATGACTGAAGTTTTACCAGACTGCCTCAGTGGGAGGAGGAGCAGACATGCATATGGGGTATGGGACTGACTCGGCGAAGTGTATCCCAGTGGATAGCCACAGCCCCGTGGTGGACGAGAGTCCGCCGACAAGACAAAACAAGACAAGCTCTGCTGAGATCAGCCGAGAGGCCAAGGCCCTGAGATCGCACGCACTCGCATAACGCATTTTTTCATTTTTGGGGGGGAGGGATCGGTATGGGATCGGTTCTGTCTCCGTCACGGTCGGTGTCTCCCGAGTATTCTAAAATATGCCCCTCAAGCAACTCGTACGGAGCCGCGATCGCACATGTCTTGATTACTTTGCGCATGCGTGCCCCTCAAGTAACTTGTACGGAGTTGCACGTGCATATACGATGCGCGCGCGGTCCCGAAAAGCATACTTCACTGCCGTGGCCCCCACCCCATGGCAGCACACAACCTAGACATGCCCAAGCCCCCGATGGTGTGCATAGCCCCGGAAAGCGAAGCGGGGGGCACTTAGAAAACAGAAATACCCCAGCCCACGTGCATGCATACATGCGTGCACACTGTCTTTCGGCAAAAACCCGGCCCCGAAAGGCTGAATGTACACCAAATGTACGTACGTTAGGTGGACTTCAAACCTAATTACCCAATTTTGCAGCGACCACCAGAAAAGCATGCGTCGTCATGCATGCGTGCGTCAGTGGCCCTGGAAAGTGACAGGCTGCATCCCCGGGCTTTTTTCCTGGGAGAGGGGGGGTTCTACGGCTTTTCCCGTGGGGAGGGGGGGTCGGTGCGACTGCCTGATTGGCTGGCCAGCGTGCATCAATCGTGAAGTTCTCATTTTTCTTGCTTTCCGGGGCTGTTCGCAAGCTTACTTGCGTCAGATTAATTAGCGGACCCCCCCCGAGGCACTCACCCAACTGGTGACCCCGGAAAGCGAAGCGGGGGGCACTTAGAAAATAGAAATACCCCAGCCCACGTGCATGCACGTACGCTGTCTTTCGGCAAAAACCCGGCCCCGAAAGGCTGAATGTACGCCAAATATGCGTGTGTCAGATGTTTTTCACTAAAAAAAGGCCCCGGAAAGATCCTGCCCCAAATGGTCTAGAAAAATGTGCATGAACCCGCGTTGTCATGCATGCGTGCGTCAGTGGCCCCGGAAAGTAATAGGCTGCATCCCCGAGCTTTTTTCCTGGGAGAGGGGGGGTTCTACGGCTTTTCCCGCGGGGAGAGGGGGTCGGTGCGACTGCCTGATCGGCTGGCCGGCGTGCATCAATCATGAAGTTCTCATTTTTCTTACTTTCCGGGGCCGTTCGCAAGCTTGCTTGCGTCAGATTAATTAGCGGACCCCCCCCGAGGCACTCACCTAACTGGTAACCCCGGAAAGCGAAGCGGGGGGCACTTAGAAAACAGAAATACCCCAGCCCACATGCATGCACGTACGCTGTCTTTCGGTAAAAACCTGGCCCCGAAAGGCTGAATGTGCACCAAATATGCATGTGTCAGGTGTTTTTCACTAAAAAAAGGCCCCGGAAAGATCCTGCCCCAAATGGTCTAGAAAAATGTGCATAAACCCGCGTTGTCATGCATGCGTGCGTCAGTGGCCCCGGGAAGCGACAGGCTGCATCCCCGGGATTTTTTCCTGGGGGAGGGGGGATTCTGCACTACCAGCCTGCGAACGACACACGCAGTACAAGTACGTGCTCGCGCCGCGAGCAGCTGCTCGCAAGTTCTGCTCACGAGCAAAAAGCAATAACGCTTCGTGCGAGCGATCCACAGCATGCCTGGTACTGTGCGAAGTACCGTTGTGTGCCCCACAAGCTGTCAAAGTGTTCAGGGACTCAAACTCTCCGGAGCCACCCGATTTTGCTCAAATTTGCTCTCAAAAAGCTTAGTTTTACCCTCAAAACACATAGAAAGCTCAGTCTGTCCTCCTTTCTCCTCCTTTCTTTCTGTCCGTTTGGTGTAATACAAGAGGTTAAACTGGTACCGTACGATGCCCCTAGGACTAAATAACTTGTGTCTTTGTCGGGGTTTGATATAGTGATACGACTGGTCTGTTGGAACCGCTTTTGTAGTTTCAGTGAGCTGGCATCTGTTGAGGTGTCTGTAGAGCTGGAGTTTCAGCAGACCTCCAGCCCCCTAAGAAGCGGTTGTGGTAAGACAATTTGGTACTGCCGTAGGCAGGACAACGTCTTGCAACTCCTCCTTATGTTGGTTGTAGGTATGAAGTGCTGTGGAGGGATTTGATCCTTGTACTGGGTCTCTGGCTGGGACATTTTTTGGGAGTGTATCCTCCGTCTCTGAGCAGACCGGTTCATTGAACTCCGCTGAATGGACACCATTCATGATCCCCTTTGGGAACTGACTTCCCGGCATCATGGGGAGTGTAACGGTATGCATTTTATAGTAGGCAATGCATCACAGCCCTTCTGGGCTTATGATCATTGTAACTGCTCTAGCAGACTGAGTTGAGCAGATTAGCTGAAACTCAATCTTCTCGCTCCCAGCAGCTCCGAGAACGGTTTTTTTTGCACCACCCAGCTAAGCTCACTTTATCAGAGGCCACAGTGGTCTCCTAGGGATGCACTTCATTATCCAGAGAGAAAAAAAGGTAGAGAAGGGGCTCTTCTCAGGCCCTTCCTCGTGAGCAGATTCGCGAGCACGGTGCTCACGAAAATTTTGCCTGCTCACGGCGCGAGCACGTGCTCGTACTGCGAGCGTCGCTCGCAGGCTGGCAGTGTGCGGCTTTTCCCGCGGGGGGGGGGGTCGGCGCGACCGTCCGATCGGCTGGCCGGCGTGCGTCAATCGTGAGGTTCTCATTTTTCTTGCTTTCCGGGGCCGTTCGCAAGCTTGCTTGCGTCAGATTGGGTGTATCCCGTCCATATGCATCCATGCACGGGATTGTTTTCCGGCATGACCCTGCATGCATGCAAGTGGCGCATGCGTCCATTTTTCGGCCGGGGCCATGCCGGGGCCTATTTGTCCATCGTATATATATGGCCATTGCCCTCTCTGCATTGCATTGAGTGTGCAACCTGGAACATTGCTTGAAGCGCAAAAAGCAAAAACACAACGACAGTGACAGTGTTTGTGCCTGCCTCTATTCCGTGTACGAACAGGAGATGATGCTCCCATCTATCACTCCAGACAAAGGCCTGCGTCAGGCAAGGTGTCAGTGAGTCAGTCAGTCTGGTGTTGTTTGTTGTATTTAAAGGCCCCAGATGCTCGTGGCGAGCACAACTTTGCAGGTAGACCTCGGAGCAGATAATCTGTCTCAGTTCTACCAGTGTGCGGTTTTTCGGGACGGATGCGAAGGGCTCCGTGTGTGGGAGTCATCTGTTGTGTTGACAAGGTAAGAAAGCTTCCCACTTTGATGTCCAGCGTGGGCTGTTACAGACATTCGGACTTCTGCGACATTCACTTTTGTGCATTACTTCTTCGTAACGCATTCCTGGCTTGGTGATGGGTGCAGGTGTCTAATCGAGGCATCCGAGCTTCTTGAGGGACAACATGTGGTGGAGGTGGGAAGTGGATGCGGACTCGTGGCGGTGGCGGCTGCAAGGTGAGAAGGAGCCTCAGCAAGCACTGCAAGACAGCTTATTCGGAAGAAACGAGCTTATTCGGAAGAAACGAGAGAGCTCGTTTGTCTTTTCGCAAACGTCTGTTGTGTCATGCGCGCGGTTGACAAGACATGGCCGGCACTCTCCGTCTCTGTTCAAGTCGAGAGAGACGCCATCCCGATACCCATGGGTACGAATCTCCGTGTCTTGTGTGCATCACACAATGGTTCACCCGTGTCTTCGTGTGTGTAGTTTGTGCAGACCCCGTCACTACATAAGTGCATGTTGTCTTGTGTGCAGCTTACGGAAAGGCCCCCTTGAATGCGGGGGGACCGTGGGTGGGCCCGCCTCGTTTACAGCCACGGACGGACACCCGGAAGTGATGGAGAATTTGGAATTGAATTTGGAGGAGAACGACCTGGACTATTCAAAAATGACCCTTGCTTCAGTGCCCCAAACTTTGACTCAGCATGGGGGGAAGATGCAGAAAATGTCCAGCTGCCCTCTGTTCGTGTGTGAGGCTCCTTGGCAAGATGTAGGTGCCGGGAGTCTTGCACACGCTGTCCAGGCGGCAGTAGCGAGGTCCAAGTCATTGGGGTCAGGGGCTGTGGGGGAAGAGAAACAGAAGGACGCGTTCGACCTGCTGGTGGGTGCCGACTTGGTTTATCCAGGCATCGACCTTGGGTCCTTGGCAGAAGCGCTTGCTGAACTCTTGGGAAGCAGCCAGGAGAGGGGCAGAAGGAAAACAACAGGTCAGGTCACACAGACAGACACGAAGGATTTCTCCTTCCTTTCCCACTGCTTTCAATACCTTGGCATTATCTCAGCTTGTGTTCTCGTTTCTGCAGCCATCATTCCTAGACTTCCTTTGAGTCACTGAGTAACTCTTCTCTTCTCTTTTGCTCTATCTACTCTTCACATCCGTTCCCTTTTCTTCCTTTTGCTGACCCAGCCACACCCTTGAATGTTCTTTCACAGTTCCCTCAAGTGAACAAAATACTAGCACTGCCGCCTCCCTGCCACACGTCGACGCATCCCTCCCGCCTCATCAATTCACCGTTTCTCCATTCCTCCCTTCTTTTCTGTTCTGCTTTGTGGTTGTATGTGTCTGCAGGCTCTTCGTCCTCTACAGCAGCCACGGCGGCAGCAGCAGGGGCCGCAGCCTCGTGTCCTGAGGGGGTCCTCGAGACCCTCCCGGCAGGTGGGGGAGGGGGGGGGGCACTGCTTGGTGTCCTCGTGTTCCCTTCAAATAGACCCGGACTGCGGGCCCTCAAGACTGCACTCGCAGACTGGGGCATTCAAGTGGACACATATCAGGTGAGTGAGACGGTGGCAGTGTCTTTCTGCGTGTCTGTGTTTGTGTGTGTATCTATGTATGTATGTATGTATGTGTGTATGTATGTATGTATGTGTGTGTCTGTGTCTGTCTGTCTGTCTGTCTGTCTGTCTGTCTGTATAGTCTGTCTGTTTCTCTCTCTCTCTCTCTCTCTCTCTCTCTCTGTGTGTGTGTGTGTGTGTGCGTGTGTGTGTCTGTGTGTGTGTGTCTGTGCGTGCGTGCGTGCATGTGTGTGTGGGG